>OVAN01014502.1:0-11993 GCA_900406275.1 Anastatica hierochuntica | reverse complement strand
ATGTTTAAGTGAATTGTGAACCTATCAAATCTGTTAGTAATGCATTACTAGGAATCGAGGGTNTCTGTGGATTCGATCCCGAACCACTACAACGTACATCTGTGCGCTTGCAGTGTTATCTCGGGTGAAAACCTGAACATATCAATAAGTATGTTTCGTAAACATTCTCTGTTTTTGTGTAATACACATATTTTTATAAATAATAACTCTCTTTATTAAAGTTTAGAAAATCATTCAAAATTCACAAATCTCTCTTGTGTTTTCTTATTATCATTACCACATCTCCGTAATCATATATATAGGATAACATAACTTTGTGTTTTCTTATTTCTAGTCCTATAGGCAATAGGAATTTCTCTTTTCTATTCTTAATAGTAATATTTCATTTCCTTTTATACCTATCATATCGCTAACCGATTGTTAATCTTACATTCTCACTCGTAAGCTTCAACTTGTTCTTCGACGTGTCTTGTGCTCTTATCAAACTTCTCACCTCTTTAATCATATATGCGCCAATGCATTAGTCAAGATTATTCGCCTTTTGTTCAACTCCCGGTACATGCTCCACATCGACAAGCTCTCGCTCAATGCACTCTTGTACAATATGGTAACATTTGTTTATATGTTTGCTCTTAGCATGAAACATCGGATTTTTGGTGAGCGCTATTGCGGACTTGTTTCTGATCCTGATGATGATTTACTCAGTCTTCCAACCTGTAATCTCGCTTAGAAGATAATGAAGCTAAATAGCTTGTCTCGTCGCTTCCGTTGCTGCCATGAACTCAGTTTCACATGAAAAAGAGCAATCATGTCATATTTCTATGAACATCACGTAATTGGTGAAGATCCAAATTAGAACATATGACTCGTAGGGCTTTTTCCACCATCTTGGTCGATCTTGTGACTATTATCACTATATCAAATGATTTTCTTTCTACTATCACGTTTAAACTTCAATCAAAATGAAATTGATCTCTTAAGATATTGTAGTATCTGTTTCATTACTTCACCATGTAATTTTCGTGAACTTTATATATACCTTCTAGCGACACCTACAGAAAGGGCTAAGTCAAGTCATGTGTGCAGCAAGTACCTTAAGTGCCCGAAATTCCTTCCATAGATCGTAGGATCTATCTTTGTTTCTTCTTGTGTATTTGAAACTTTTAGTCCAAACTCCATGGTACTTGAGTTTAGGTGCAGCTTTCTAAGTCTACTTCTCTCAAGATCCTTTGTGCATAATCTTCTTGTCTAATCTCGATTCCATAATTTTCCTTGATGTACTCCGATGTCGAGATAATAAGTGAGCTTTCGGAGATCAGACATCTCAAACTTAAATGAAATACCAGCCTTAAATTCGCATGTAGCCTTGAGAGTATTTCCTGTCACACATTAATCATCAGGGTAGATAATAACTATGAGAAGAGTTCCTCCCTCTTCTTTGCGATACACCGAATATTCTTTTGCACACTTTTCAAATCTCATTCCTTTCAAGATTTAATCTAGTTTAATGTTCCAAACTCGTGGAGCTTGTCTTAAAATGTACAAGGCACACCTTGTGTTCTTCGCCCTTTACTTCATAGCCCTCAAGTTGTTCAACATAAACATCCTCCTTCAATTCACCATGTAAGAACGTTGTTTTTATATCCAATTGATGGGTTTCTCATCAATGTGATGTCGTTAATGCTATCAGCAAACATATAATTTCTATGCGAGGAACTGGTGCGACACTTCATCAAAATCTATACCGGATTCGTGGACTTATCCCTTAGCTACAAACTGTGCCATGTAATTGTTTATAGTACCATATATGCATTCTTCTTGATTTTGAAAATCCACTTGAGATCAATAACATTGATCTCTGATGGTCTAACAACTAGAAGTCGTGTCTTATTCTTGTTAATTGAATCGATCTCTTCTTTACAACTTTTTTTCCACTCCAACAAACTCTTAGTGTCCTTATAGCAACTTGGCTCGTTATTTATTAAACGTAGAAGTCTCTCACATTCCACAAAGGCTTGAAGCACATAATCATCCAAATACCGTGATTTATTCACGTAACGAGTCGATTTTCTTAGTGGTTCTGTTTATAGGGTTGTGTCACACACGTCATCATTGTTGTTCTATTTTGGGGCTTTGTCACACCGATTATCGTTGTTGTTCTATTCTAGATCATGCGGATTGGGATCGCTGCCACCTGTTTCATCATGATCTTCATTACCTGTTACCACAAGTCCTTTCCCAGTATCTACAACTTCTCCACATCTCACATGAAACATTCTCGGATCCCTTCTTGGTATGTCTATTATTTCATTCCAGTTCCAATTTGTTTTCTCACCAAATACTACGTCTCGACTCATAACGATTATCCATATCATTGGATTATACAATCTTTAGGCCTTGGTCCCCAGCTCGATCCCAAGATGCACTAATGATTGTGATTTATCATCTGGTTTCTTATAGTTTGCAGCTTCAACCTTTGAATATGCTATGCAACTGAAAACCTTCAAGTGTTCTAGGTTTGGTTTCTTCTCTCACAAGCATTCATAAGGAGTCATGTTCTTAAGAGCTCCCGTGGGTACCCTATTGATTACATAGGTGGAATGGCGTACTGCTTCCGCCCATAAATAGTTTGGTACTTTCATTTCCTTAAGAACTCTCCTTGTGATCTCTATCAATGTTCGATTTCGTCACTTTACCACATCGTTTTTCTGCGGTGTGTAGGGTGATGTGAGATGCGTCTTGATTTCACTTTTCTTACAAAACTCATGAAACTCTTTTGAAGTGAACCCAACCTCCTCTATCAGTTCTAAGAGTCATAATTTCTTTCCCTATGTCCTTTTCTACTAGATGTTTAAATACCTTGAAATCCACCATAAGCTTCACTCTTTTCTTTTAACAAGACCGTCCACATGTACCTTAAAAAATTGTCTATGATAACAAATATGTATTTGTTGTGAGCGATGGTAGGTGGAGTAATTGGACCACACAAGTCTTCATGAAGAAGCTCTAGCAATTTTGATGCTCGAAAAGTTGTTTCATTTGGGAAAGCTTGGCGAGTTTGCTTCCCAACTAGACACGATTCAGATAACTTTTCTTCGTCTCTGATTTTTGGAAATATGTGAACCATCCTTTGCTGGAACATAACTTTAATTTTTTTAAAGATTGTATGTCCTAACCTTGCAAGTCACCTCCAAGTATCGTCTTCAATTATTGTGTTTAAACATATCGTTTTTCCAATCTTTAGACTTACCTTGTAGAGCCTATTGGATGCACGCATTACTTTTACCAATAGTCTTCCATTTAGATCATGAAGAGTTAAGCAATTTTTCTAACATCACACCCGACTTTTGTAGCTTTTCCTAAGCTCAAGATATTACTCTTAAAAGCAGGGACATAGTAAATATCGGTGACAAGGTAATGTTCATTTGTTTTGTTTTGAAATAAAATCAATCTTTTCCCTTCTATTTTAACACATGATCCATCTCCGAACTTTACCTTGCCTTTTATACTTTCGTTAAGTTTATAGAAATATGATTTGTTGCCTGTCATGTGATTACTTTCCCCATTATGAAGATGCCATACTCCCTCTTTTTCTTTGGGATTTTCGTAGTTCGTGGGTATGACTATTTCTTCATTCAAAAACAAAGTCTCATGCATATAAACCGTTGGATCAACTTTTTTCTGTTTTGGCGTTATTTGCTTCTTGGATATGTTGTATTCTTTCATGGTATACAGAAAGAAAATGTGCGGGTTTATCACAACGAGAACAAATAATATGTGATATATCCTTCTTCTCTTTAGTTAGGAATTTATCACCTTGATTTGCTTGTCGTTCTTGTGAGTTGAATCTTTCTTGACCTCGTCCTCTATATCATTTGCCTCGTCCTTCACGCCCTCTCCAACTCCCTCGTGAATTCATAAAGCCACATTGATCCAAACTCACAAGTAATAGCTTTCCTTGCGATTCTCCATGATTCTCCTCATCGAGGATTCTTTCTTATACTCTTTGTGTCTACCTATAATGTCTTCAAAACCCGTTGTTTTCATATCTAACACTTGCTCGAGAGAGGCTATGATGTAGATTTATTTGCTTCTTGGCAAACTATTGAGAAATTTCTTCACAAGTCTCGGTTCCTCATTAGAGAATAGAGAAGTTACTTTTATTGCAAGCTCTATAACTTACCCACTAAGTTATTTATTGTGTCTGAATCCTTGAATCCTTCATCTTTATCATTTCCTTACATGTTGTTATGGTTCCGTTATCGACTCCTCAAGTAGATCAATAAACTACAAGCTCAAATACCACAATAAAGTTTCATTAACATAAGTATGATCACGACAACACAACTTTGTTTCGTAAATACACTCTGTTTTCGTCTAACACACATATTCTGTAAAAAATAACTCTGTTTATTAAATTTTAGAAAATCTCTCTAAACTAAACTCACAAATCTCTCTTGTATTTTCTTATTATTATTACTGCTACATCTCGGTAATCATATATATATATATATATATATATATAGGATAGCACAACTTTGTCTCTTCCTATTTCTATTTCTATTCCTATACGTAATAGGAACTCCTCTTTCTATTCTTAATAGAAATAAATAATTTTCTTTTATGCCTATCGTATCGTTAACCGAATTGTTAATTATGTTTTGAGTTGCAAGTTACTTAAGCTTATCCAAGAGTTATAAATACATTACTCTTTTACACTAACCATTTTGCTGTAACTATGAACCAACATAAGTTAATATTTGTATATTTATATATTTAGATAAATATATTTATAATTAATTTAAATCAGTTTGTCTTGAATTCTTAAATCAATTAATACCATTTATTTAAAAATGTATTACAAGTTAGAAATTATTCTTTGTAGAACAATAAAACTACAAATCTAATTTTTAAGAATTGAGGGTGTAATAACCTTCAATAAGGATAAAAAGACAGACAAGGCCTGTTGAGTAGCAGAAGGAAGATAATAGTCGGGAAAATGAGCTAAAGACGAATTTGATAGTTGGTTTATGTATTGACAAAAGAGTAAGGCATCGGGAAGATCCCCTATTGAATGAGAGTGATGGGAGGTGATACTCAAGTCCAAAGACTTCGAAATAGCCATGGTCGGGTACAAAGAAAATTGGGTAAAGTAAACTACTCATGGGGATGATGTGTCAGTATTTTAGTATGTTTTTAGTACGGTTTTCATTCGAGATCTATGGTTTTTAGTATGTATTCAGATTGTTTTGGCGCGGTTTTGTGTTTTTTGTTGTTTTTACAGGATTCGAGCTTGAATGTGCGAAAAGGAAGCATTTTGGATGGATTTCAAGCCTCGAAGGAAGTGTTCGCGCAAAGCTAGAAAATATCCAGATTTTTGGACACAAATCTACCGATCTAGAGACATTGATCGATCGATCCCTGTCCCGATTTTCGGACCAATTTTACGAAGAACCAGACCGAACTTATTTAAGACTGGATTTCAACAAACATACCTAGACTCGAGTTTCTCTTTTCATTATGCAATTTTTCTGACTTTGAGAAAGCTTACAGAGAGTTTGTAACCTAGGGAGAAGAAGCTCTTTGTTCTTAGATCGAGAAGCTTTCCGAACCCCCTTTTTACTCTTGTTTTTGATTAATACAATGATGTCTCTCTTGAAATTGATTTGTGTTGATTCTCTGAACATGAGTGAGTAGTTTAATCGTTGGGTTTAGGGTTCTCACAGAGGGGATTCATGATTTGTTGATATAAAATTGCATGTTTACGGATATTATCTAATGGATCTTCATCTATAGTTAATCGTAATGCATGAAACTGAATTGATCACTTAGTTTTTGATTTTAGGTTGTCTAACAGCTGGAAGATGAATGTTTAAATGCCTGAAAGAATTATAGATGAAAAATTCTTCTTAAGACAATGGAAGTTGATTTTTAAGTGAATTTTGAACCTATCAAATCTGTTAGTAATGCATGACTAGGAATCGAGGGTCAACGGAAGTTACTCTCGAGGTTTCTAGTGCATAGGGCGCTGATACTACGGAAGTAGGTCAGTTCTAGATTAGAATTTGAGTTCAAGACGGTTCTTAACCTCTTCCCTAATCTGTAGTTTAAGTCAACAATGAAATGTTTCCCTGAGAATACTCGATGCCCAACACTTCTTTGAATTGTTTACAACCTTTTTGTGCTGCCTGCTTTCTTTGCTTTCTTACTTTCGACATTTGCATCATCTTTCAAAATATATTTTTAGCATTAGCCCGCTGTTTGATCTTGATTCTTCGTGCTACTCTTTGGTCTCTATGGATTCGATCCCGAACCACTACAATGTACATCTGTACGCTTGCAGTGTTATCTCGGGTAAAAACCTGAGCTATCAAGTTTTCTGGCGCCGTTGCCGAGTGTGAGGGATTAAACTCACCTCTTAGATTTTGCGAATAGTGTTTAGCTTTAGGGAGAGACAATGTGGGTTGAATCCCGTAAGAACTTGTTGAATGAATGCTTACTTTTATTGAGGTTGATAAATGATACAACGAATACAAAAGAGGTTTAGAATCACAAATTGTAAAAGGAAGAAGAATTTGACTATCCTTATGAATCATTTGTTGAATACAAAGATAATCGAAAAGTAGCTAAGTGTCTTTAGGTCGATATTAGTTGAAGAAGAAGTTCTTATTCGCTTCCTCCCTCTCTTAAATAGCTCTTTCTCCGTTATAAGGTTGTTGCAACAGTTCCTAGATCTCTTCCTTGATTTCCGGAGTGCTTAAAAACTTATTTGACTAAGTCTATGGCCTTTTCCATCTGTCTGAGACCTGCTGTGCCAGCTCCCTGCTCAACGAGACCTGGACCTCTCCAAATCGACGGTCGTTTGCCAAACCTGTTTTTATTTTGGCACGAAAGCTAACTGCTTATGGATATGACTTAAGCCTATTACGAGCTCAATTCCATTCTTCTTAGGCCTTACTCACAGCTCGAACCATCCTTTGGATAATGGGCAAGATTTAGGCCCAACAGTTGTCCCCAACTTTCGAAAGGAGGCTCCTCGTTTCGGAAGCTTAACCTAAACGCCGAGACCTTTATCTCTTTGTTAAGATAATGATTGTTGCATATCTTCCTCGAAGATATAAACAATTCAAATAAACGACTCAGATTTTGTTTCACGGGATCAACGGTTCAGGAAAAAGGAGAAATCGAAAGGTCCTCTCCGAGTTTCAAGACACGATTTGATATAAAGCTGCAACCATTAACTGCCAACCCTTCCATCATCTCCACGTCTCAAACCTGTTCTCGAGGTAACTTCTTTTACTTTCATTTATTTACTTTTTTGTTTCGTTTGCATTAACTTTTCAAGTTTACTCTGTTCATCTTCTCTAGTTCTCTGTTAAACCTTAGTTCTTAGAAACTGTTTAGCCTTAGATTTCGACTCCCTCTTTCTTCTTCCTACTTTTTGAAATTTCTTTCAACCTCTCTCGATGGATCGACGGAAGGAAGGTTCCGGGGAGACCGCAACTCCTCCAACAGGTCCCGAAATCATGAAGATAAAACAGGAGATCGGAGAAGAGTTAAGGAGGGAAAAGGAGAAGAAAGCTAAGGACTCGATTGCTCACAGGGTTGCAAAGCGATCCAAGAAAGGTGAGGGTTCTAGTGGTAGCACCTCCTTCGGCCCTCACCAGCCATCCTCCTTGACGGATAAGGAGGTAGGTAACCTCATGGTTCAAGCTGGAGGCCCGAAGGAGCTCGCAAGAGCCTGTTTTCCAGACGAGACCCTTGGGAATGTCCCTAAGGGTTGGTTTTGTCTTCACGAGAAGTATATTACCAGGAGTCACCTCAGACTCCCTCTACCTGATTTGCTGTTGGATCTTCCCTAGCTTTGTACTTTTGTGATAAGGCTGATTAACGGCTTTATCACGAGGTCCAAGGAAGAGGGAATCGATCTTGAGCTTTGTGATATGATGAGCCTTTACACGATCAAGGAGAGCACTTCTAGCAAAGGGGGTAGTGGTACCTACTACCTTCCTTGTCGTCAGGGTTTAGATGTTTTCAAGTTCACCAGTAATGATGAGGACTGGAGAAAGAAGTATTTTTTCGTTAGGGTTGACCCTTCTATGATTCCAATGGGTCGGGTCCTAAAGAATTCTTGGTCTGACACTTCTGGTTAGGATTTTTAGGCAAAGTGTTTACCCTCTTTTGTTGTTTTACAGTATGCTAATGACTTTATTTGTTTGGCAGGTATCGAAGATCCCCCCAAACTTTCTGGAAAATTAACAAGAGCCTTGCTCCGAAGGCTGAAGCAGAGTCCCTCTAATTGGAGCACCTACACGACTTCTAGGATCGGCGCTGCCAGGTTCCCAAAACAATACAGAGCCAACTTCCCGGTGGTTGTGCCTGTTAGTCAACTGCAAGGTAACTAGCCTCCCTTGTATTTTGCTAATTTTGGATTGGAGCTTAGCTCGAGGGCTCCTGAGGTTAATATCTTTTGTTGACTTTCTTTGGATTAGTTTCTGAAGACGACGCTGTTGTATCAGTTTCCACTGAATCTAGTACCTCCGGAACCGAGAAAACTCAACAACCAAGGATGCCTCTTCAACCATCTTTTCGTGCTAGAGGCAGAAAAACTAAGGTCGCAAGCAGCTCTCGTGGAAGTGACAAGAATATGGGAGGCTCATTTCTCAGCTCCTTGAAGGAGGTTCTTGATGACAGAACCTCCAACATTGTTAAAGAAATTGCTCCTATCACTACCGTCCATGATGCTTCATACGTTCAGGAGTAACCCTAGGACTGGAGATTCAGGCGGTGGATCCGGACCTCCCAGCTGCTAGGGAACGTCCGAAGACTGAGCCTCCAACTAACAAGAGACCCAGAACTGACCATGGGGAGAAAGCTTTCAGGTCCTCTTCCTCTTATTCTAGAGGTGGGACCGTTGGCTGGAGCTTTTTTCATTCCAAGTCTGGATCAATCCTAGATGACCCCTGGGGACTTGGAACGTTGATGAGGCACATGAAGAGGACTGGGTGCACCCTTCCTTCCATTAATAACTTGTCAAATAGAGATGAATATATCGAGGTTGCTCATTACTTAGGCCAGGTATGAGGTCTCAAGGAATCTTTTGACTTATGTCCAATTTTCTTTTAAATATTTTGCTTAATGCTTCTTGTTTCTTGTGACAGTTAGCTGGAGCTATCAACAGAGCCCAGTTAAAGTTTGAGGACACTATCAATGGAGCCCCTAATGCTGGAGAGTTAGCTCAAGTCAAGGAGCTGTTTAGAGCTACGAAGGAGGACCTTGATCAGGCTAAGGCTCAGGTTTCTAAGCTTCAAGCTGAGGCAGGTGAGCTCAGCTCTCTTCTGACAGCTTTCCAGGGGAAAGAGAGCCAGGCCCTTGATCTCCAGGTGAAAAACAGAAGGATCTCTGTTTTGGAAAGTGCTTGAAAGATTGCTGAACAACAGGTCCGAGAGCTGATTGCATCCTCCCAAGATCACCAGAAGAACAAGGAGGCTGAGATCAGGTTAGCCACGAGGCGGGGTAAGAAGGAGGTCGCTGATGCTTACAACAAAATCCTGATTTCTGTTAAGAAGAAGTTTGCTAAGAAGAAAGAGGAGGTTTCTCTCCAAGTTTATGCTCATGAATTGCAGGCCAACACTGATCTCTTGAAAGAGATGCTGGCTAACGAGATCCAAAATGTTGAGGAAGAGTAGAACCACCTAATGGCTTTGCTGCCTGAAGCCACTATTGCTTACGAGAAGGCTCAGGTTTCTGACTTTTCAGTCAGTAAACTGCCTCTTCCTCAGTTATCCGAGAGCTCAGGTACCTTTGAGATTAATATGTTCAATCCGACTTTCTCTGGAGAGCATGGCTCTAACTTAGATTTGGTGGATCATTATTCAGTTCCTGCCGAGACATCGAAAGGAGGTAATGACAAAGAGACAGAGAAAGAATATCCAGCTATCGAGAAAGAAGGAGATGAAGGGAAAGAAGACTAAGAGCCAGGAGCTCTTTTAGCTTGTTTTAATTTAAGTTTGGAACTTTTGCCCAAGGGGCTTTTCTCTGGTTGTTTTTTCTTTTTAAGACTTAATAGCCTGGGGAGGCTTTTAAACCCTTATCTTTGTTCTGAATCTTTTAACTTAATAGTCTGGGGAGGCTTTTAAACACAGGTTTCAGATTAAGCTTTCATCTTCTTTTTCTTAAGTCATTGAATTTTAACTTAGAAAATATTGTGATCTTCCTTAGATGCAGGTCTTTGTTGGTATGAGGTTCCGGAAACTCCTAAGTAAGAGGTTTTGGAAGCTCTTTTATAACATGTCTGAGGGACCTTCTAAAACAGGTCTCAGGTCCATCGAATGACACATTTCGAAGTCGATGTTGAGAACAGATCTTGTGATCCTCGAACAATTGGTCTTGATACTTTTGGATGACAAGCATCTTGATGAGAGGTGTTAGAATCTTAGGACAGGAGATCTCGAAACTTATTGATGACAAGTCTCGTGACCTTTGGATAAGAGGTCTTGGGGCCTTTTGATATGAGGTCTCGAAACTTGTTGGTAACAGGTCTCGTGACCCTCAAATAAGAGGTCTTGGGACCCTTTGAAAAGAGGTCTTGGAACCTGCTGATAACAGGTCTCGTGACCTTGGAGTAAGCGGTCTTGGGACCCTTGATAACAGATCTCGTGACCTTCGAGTAAGAGGTCTTGGGACCTGTTGATAACAGGTTCCAAGACCATCGAGTAAGAGGTCTTGGGACCCCGATTTGGTGTTAACGACTTGGAGATTCTTAGGAACAGGTTTCTGAGAACCTGAGGTTGTTGTCAAGGATTTTAAGATCTTAGGTATAGGTTTCTAGGAACCTGGAATGTTGTTAAGGATTTTAAGACCTTAGGTTCAAGTTTCTGGGAACCTGGAATGTTGTTANATGTGGTTAAGGATTTTAAGACCTTAGATGTGTTGTTAAGGATTTTAAGACCTTGGATTCAGGTTTCTGGGAACCTAGAATGTGTGTTGACAATTGCTTTATTGAAGACGTTTATTTGAATATATTAAGATACATCGAGTATAAAAATGCTTGAAGCCGTAGGCTCTTTGGTATGTATAGAATATTGTTGATTCCTTGGGCTATGCATCTTGGTTCGTACATATGCCCCCGTTGCTGGTCACAGAAGGGGTGCTGAATGGAGTTGGGGTTGTACTCATGACGGAGCTGCATACGTATCCTGTCGAGGGATCAAGCCTAACGTAGTTCAAGGAGGTTGTAGTACCAATGATAATATTTCTTTAGGTTCATGGCGTTCCATGATCGGATTTTAGGTACCCCGGTTCGTACCTTTAAGAGCTTATAGACGTCGGGTCATACCACATGGATAATCCGGTAAGGACCCTTCCAATTGGTTCCTAGTTTCTCAGCGCCTCGCTCTTTGGTATTTTCAAAAACTTACCTCAGTACAAGGTCGCCAACTACGAACTGTCATAACCTTACTTTGGAATTATAATGTCGGGCCATTGCTTGCTGGTAATTTTGGATCCGGAGCAATGCTTGGTCTCGTCATTCCTCGATTAAATCGAGGTTGTCTCACAAAAGTCGATTATTAATCTCAGGGTTGGATGGGAACATGCTCCGTCGAAGGCTACCAACTGAGGTTTCGGCCGGGACCACAGCCTCCATCCCATAGGCTAAGGAGAAAGGAGTTTCCTCCGTGGCCCTTTGCGGGGTGGTTCGGCATTCGCAGAGCTCTTCAGGTAACTTATCGGACAAGGATTTCTTATTGGTTCTGAGGCGTCTCTTGAGGTTAGCTAATATTGATTTATTAGCAGCCTCCGCCTGACCATTTCTCTAAGGGTATCGAGGTGTTGACGTGGTGAGGCGGATATCCCATTTTTCGCAGAACGCTATAAATTCGTCGGATATGAATTGTGATCCGTTATCGGTTACGATTTCGTAAGGGACACCATGACGACAGATGATGTCTCTCCATACGAATCGTTCCACCTCGAATTTGGTTACCTGTTGG
>OVAN01014501.1:0-11993 GCA_900406275.1 Anastatica hierochuntica | reverse complement strand
AGCAAGGCACTCGACAGTGCCGAATCAAGGTACCCGACGTTAGAAAAACTCACACTGGCCGTAGTAACTGCAGCCCGGAAACTGCGATCTTACTTCCAGTCTCACTCGATCGTGGTGCTGACCAACCAGCCGTTACGGACTATCCTCCATAGCCCGACCCAGTCAGGCAGAATAGCTAAGTGGGNAGCTCAGTGAGCATGACATCGACTACAGAACGCGGATGTGAGCCAAGTCGCAGGTGCTAGCGGACTTCCTGCTCGAGCTCCCCCCCGAGTTATCTGAAGAAAAAGCAGACTCCAAATTGTGGACCTTGTTCGCCGATGGATCGTCGAGCTAGCACGAATCCGGAGTAGGAATCAAGTTAAAATCGCCGACACATGAAGTGCTGGAGCAGTCATTCCGCCTCGCATTCCAAGCGTCCAACAACGAAGTAGAGTACGAAGCTCTCATTTCGGGAATGAAGCTCGCTATCGAGCTTGGAGCAAAGCACTTGAACGCGTATTGTGACAGCCATCTCGTCGCAAACCAGTTTAATGGAGACTTTGAAACCCGAAGTGAAAGAATGGACGCCTACCTCGGCGTCGTCAAAAAGCTCGCAGAACAATTCAAATCTTTCGTGCTCACAAAAATACCACGCAGCGAGAACACGTCAGCTAACACACTCGCGGCTCTCGCTTCCACATCCGACCCAACAGTATGAAGAATCATTCCAGTTGAGTGCATCGCTCACCCAAGCATCGAACTTCCTAAAGGAGTACACGCCATCCATGAAGAGGACGACGATCCCCAGGAAACCGGAGACATGCAGCTCGATAGTCCGCTGAATCTCAGCATTCTGCCAGAAGACCCTGATTGGCGGAACGCCATTAAGCAGTACATAATCAATGGCGAAGTACCCGAAGACAAGTGGGCAGCCCGCAGACTGAAGAAACGAGTTGCACGGTACACATTACTAGATGACAAATTATGGCGATGGAATGCGGCCGGAGTGCTCCTACACTGCATAGCGGCCGAAGAAACGACCCGTGTAATGCGGGAAGCACACGAAGGAGCCAGCGGCACACACTCCGGAGGACGAAAATTAGCCTTGCAGGTTAAAAATGCGGGATTCTACTGGCCGACACTGCTCAAGGATTGCGAAGAGTACGCCCAAAAATGCGAAAAATGTCAAAGGCACGGCCCGACGATTCACACCCCTGCGCAAGTGCTAGCCACAGCAACAGCCCCCTACCCCTTCATGCGTTGGGCTATGGACATCGTAGGACCCCTCCCGCGTTCGCGACAGAAGAGATTCATGTTGATCGTCACGGACTACTTCACGAAGTGGGTCGAAGCTAAGGCTTACGCCAAAATCAAGGCCACATATGTCCAGAACTTCGTTTGGAAGTACGTCATCTGCAGGCACGAACTCCCATTCGAGATCGTCACCGATAACGGCACTCAGTTCACATCTTCCAAATTCGAGGGATTTTGCGCCAGATGGAACATTCGGCTAAACAAATCCACCCCGAGATACCCGCAGGGAAATGGACAAGCCGAGGCAACGAACAAACGCATTCTTGACGGACTGAAGAACCGGCTCGAGGACAAAAAAGGACTATGAGAAGACGAGCTGGAAGGCGTACTATGGTCACACAGAACAAGCCCGCGAAGCGCAACAGGGCGTACACTGTTCTCTCTCTCTCACGGAATCGAGGCTATGTCACCCGCTGAAGTGAACGTCTCGGGAATACGCAGAGTCCTGCTAACACGTCAACCCGAAGAAAACGAAAAAATGATGGAAAGCCACTTGGACTTCGTCGAAGAACAGCGAGAACAAGCCCTCTTGCGGATCCAGAACTACCAGAGTCAGGCAGCTCGGTACTACAACAAGAAGGTTCGAGGACGTCGTTTCAAAGAAGGAGATTTCGTACTAAGAAAAACGTTCGAGAATACCGAAGAACTACCACGAACGAAGCTCGGAGCCAACTAGGAAGGCCCTTACCTGATTTCGAAAGTTGTCCGTCCCGGCGTCTTCGAGCTCATGCAGCTAAACGGAGAGCCTGTCCCCTGATCGTGGAACGCACTCCATCTAAAACGCTTATATCATTAAGACCAGATAAACCCACGGTAATCCTACCCCGACCACTCTGATCCCTTGTACTATCGAACTACGATTGGCTTATATCATTAAGACCAGATAAACCCACGGTAATCCTACCCCGACCACTCTGATCCCTTGTACTATCGAACTACGATTGGCTTGATCCTAAGTCAATCGAACTACGATTGGCTTAATCAAGGGGTACGTAGGCAGCCCCTTGCGGGGTGCATCTACTTCTCTTTTATAAAATTTTTCTCCTAAGGAAAGACTACGCCACATGAGCACAGAATAAGGAAAATAGCAGACACAGCTCGCCACAGAGAGCTACCGTGGCCCAATCTGATTCCACAATTAAGCCGGTCTCGTCCACAAATCGCATTCCCCGTGAGTGCAGTGGCTTGATCACCCACAAACTTGTGCGGGGGATAATCGGGTCCCCCGTGGTGGCCCAATTGAATCCACAAATAAGCCGGTCCTCCCCGCTGCCATGCTAACAGAGCAAGCATGGCATTGACGGAGTCTTAAAAGACGAAGTCGAATTCGCTATCACCTTCTTCATTTGGCTAAACGAGCCCGGCAATTCAACGAGCAAATTGACCGGACTCGAGCCCGTTACGATCTACAGACAACGGGAATAAGGAAATAGAAAGAAAACAAACTTGAAACGAACGATACAAATGTAAGCCCGCAGGGCAATAGTCTTACAAACGGCCAACGAAACAAAGGCCAAAATCCCAACCGCGACAAAGATGAAAAGAAGTGCAAATTACATAAAACAAGTCTGAAAAAGGTTGAAAACATAAGTAACAGAGAAAGGCATCCAGCTTATTCTTTCACAGCCCCCGTCTCGCCAAGAGCCCGCTCACCGCTAGATTGGCCAAGACCAGTCCCGTACTGATCCACCCCGAAAGGAGGAACGACAGCACGCTCGTCAGCCGCCTCGGCATCTGAGACGGGCTCAGCCAGAACGAAATCATCCTCAGACAACTCGGTCACATCCTGCGCAATCAGCCAGTCATTGGCGGTTTTCAGCTTCGCCTGTAGGGCCTCAACAAAGCACGAAGGCACAACAACCTTCTCTTTCTTCTCCAACGAGGCAAGACACCTCAGGTTACCAGTGATCTGGTTCGCTGACAAGAACTGATCCTTGATACGAGCTTGATCCTCCACATATTGCTTGCATTTCTGAAGACGGTTACCCGCATCCTCCCGAGTCTGCTGGTAACGTCGCCTCTCCACCTCCAGCCTCTGTGCATAAACAGCTCGAAGGTTAGACACCTGAGCTTCAGCCCGCCTGGTAGTTTCAGCCCGCTTTGCCACAAGCTCTTCGTTTCTACGACCAAGGGCAACTATCTCTTCATTAGCCCGCGCAGCATCAACGTCAGCCTTCGTCAGTTTCCCCCTTAGTGCAAGTACCTCCCCCTCCAGCCTAGCTATCTCACCAGCCTGACCTGAATACCTACCCTCGACGGCCCGCTCGGTCAACACACGTTCTCGTTCCAACCTCGAGAGCCACCTACCTTCAGACCTAGTTAATTTCTTAAGATGGCGATCATAAGACAGCTGAGGTGTTTTCAAAAAAAAAGGAAAGAACAAACTTTAGTAGCAGCCCGACGCAAAAAATTATTTCAAGCTCAGAAGAATGGTACCCTTTGTGTTTGACGGGCAACGTTCTCCAGATCGTCAGCATAAAAGAAATCGTCGACCTCTTGAAAAGTGATACCAGAACCAGCTACGCCACGAGTAAGTTCACCACACGCCGCAAGGTCATTAACAATCGAGGAGTCACCCTCGTACTCAAGGAAAAACCCGCATTTGGAGCCCGTCCTTTTCCGATATGAGGCCTTCGGTTCCACATGAGGTCTCTTACCCTTCTCCCTGGGGTCAGGAACCCATTTGACAATTGGGATCCCCTCATCAGCTTCGACCTCTTCATAGCTCCCCCGAACACCTTCCCGAGGGCGAATGGTTCCCGATCCAGTACCCGTAATTATTCTCCTTTGCCTTCTCAGCAAGGCATCATCGGAATCCTCCCCGTCATACTCACCCAACAAATCAAGTAACTTCCTTCTCTCAGCAGCCCGACGCCTACGGGCAAGAGCAAGCGAATGGACCTCCTCCTCAGTCATAACGCGATCTTCATCAATAGCTTTCTGGTTAAGCGTTGTTATCTCCGCAGCTACTTCCGCTTCAACCTCCCGAACTCTGGTCTGAGCTGCAGCAATCAGCTCAGCGGCCTCTTTCAACCTCGCCGCCTCATCCTCGTCCTCCCGTTGAGTCACGACAAGACCTCTCTCAGCATCGACTTTCCCCGACAGAATCTCCATCCCTTCACCAGCAACAGGACTACCATCACTCCGCGTTTCCACGGCCTCTCTATCAACGACCTCAGAATCGACATCCCGACGGGATGACCTTGCTCTTTTCAGCAGCGGAGCGTCTGTCTCAGCCTCGACAGACCGCTCGGTACCCCGTTTCCTCGCTATCGACGGAAGAGACAGCACGTCCGAGGCATCGACAAAATCCTTCTCAGAACCACCAGACTGTTGTATGGCTTCACCAACCGGTTCATCCCCTCCCACGCAGGTCACAGCAGCATCCCGATCAGACGCTTCAATAGCCTCCTCGGGAGAGTCGTACAAGGATGGAAAGCTAAGTTCAACCTTTCCCATCTCTATTTGCGGGTTGTTCTTTTCGGAGTATGGTTCAAAATCAAGCGGGTACGCGAGAATAGTAAGTTGACCTACAGCCAACAGAAACAGTGTCAGGCGCCGACCTCTAAAAAAAAAAATAATAATAATATATATATATATATATCCAGACACCTACCAGATCGGAGCCTCTCTAGGTGAGCCGGAATCAGATTATTCTCNNNNAGATTATTCTCAATCTCCTCCCACCGAGTATTCAGGTAAGCACGATACTGTCTAAGAACCGCCTTCAAACGAGCTGGATCAAAGTAAGAAGGAGCACGAGGACCTACGAGAAACCGGAAAATACAAGTCAGCAAAATCAATATAGTCAGGCTACAGGCAGCAGCAAAATTTAAAGGACGGGAGTATTCCTAATCTGCCAAACACTCTACCAATAGCACGGTTCCATTCATTCCGGTACACTCTCTCGGGCTCGTGGAAGGTCGAAGAAGTGACCTTCACAAAAAAATACTTCCTCCACCAGGCGTCTACCCGGTTGTGCTCACCATATATCAGCTTGTTCCCGGGCTTGAAGTTCACATAAAACGTCCCTGGAAGTGTTATCATGTGACTCTTACTAGCCATAGCGTCAAAAAAGGGGACAGTCAACTCAAACCCAAATGAGTACCCGATCACTAATGCCGCTAATATGTTCCTAATAGCACCAGCGGACAGCTGACATAACGCTAGACCGTATGATTCGCAATATGCAATGTAGAAAGGAGGAATGGGAAACTGGAGACCGACCTTGGTAAAGTAAGATTCATGCAAACAAACGTAGCCCGAAGGAGCATCCCATGGCCTCTGATGAGGCTCAGGAATCAACACCTCGAGACTGTCCCCGGGCCGACAATACTCTTTCAACTTCTCGATACTGTCCTCCTTGAACAAGGTAGGCTCAAACACGTGCGGCAATCTGCCTTTCTTCTCAGATGCCCTTCTAGACCTTTTACCTCTCTTAGAAGAACCAGCTGCCGTCTCGGTCTCAGGACCTCCAGAGCTCGCCTTCCGCTTCCGCGTAACTTTAGCCCGAACCAACCCGGAAGCACTAGTGCTCTTGTCCTGTTACTCTGGGGGCTCAGTCCGGATAGACGCAACAACGACAGCCAGCTCGATACCATTTATGACGGGGTCGCCCCCGCCAACGACCTTAGAAGTATCCCGCAAATCCCCCCGTGACAAAGAATCTGAGGTCATCGCTGAGGACGAAGGACCTTTAACCGCCGCCTTCCTCTTTCTCGATACCTCCGCAGAGCCCCCGGGACTGTCTGCTATCTTAGTCCCCTTCTTCGAGTCCCTGTCTCGGGAAGCTCTAAGAGGCAGAGTCGCAGCCGGCTCTCGCGGCGGACCTTGACGAGAACCGGTTATCTCCACCGGCGAGGAATCGGAAGACGAACTGGAGGGCTCCGGCGTCGGAGACAGGGTTTCTATCGGAGAAGGAGTAAGAACAGGAGGAGACCTCTCGGAGGATTCGGTTCTTTCACCGTCAGATATTACGAATGACAACTAGAAGAGAGACAAATTGGCCGAGCGAAGAACGGAATCGAAATACCGAACAAGGAGGTAGACCTAGAGAGAAATCACAAGAAAGGAGAGAGAATCGAAGAAGTAAATACTTGTGAAGGATGATGAGTTTTCGCAGAGGTTTAATGAAGAAGAAGAAGAGGAAATTGGAGAAGTTAAGAAAAAGGGAAGTGGGGGACGTGATTGGACGTAACCGTCCCCACCACGTGACGTGGCTCTTTCTTTGGAAACCGCCCCAGCCACGTGTCAAGATCTCAGCGGACAACCGGTCAAAACGCGTGCACGCCGCCAAACCCAGGAAACCGAGCCTGATTGACACGTGTCAGGAGACACCGAAGAGACTGTAGGTCATAATGATGTGACCTACAGCTGTCGATCCCGCTTCTCAAGCAATAGGCGGTAGCCGGGAACACGACTCCTTGACCTAATCAAGCTTTCTCGAATAAGAAGCCCAGAACATAGCAGCCCGAGCATATCGATTCTTTGGAAATGTGTTAGGCATATTCATCCAACCCTCAGCGAGTTTCCGGACTACACACAGCCCGCTTATCTCCTTCCAGAATGATAAGCGGACCGGGGGGAGGACAAATGTTAGAGGTGGGCTTGACACCCCCTTCAATGTCATACCCATTTCCAAAGAATTGCCCAAAATTGGTGACCCATTTAGAAGCCCGGGAAGGCCCATCGAAATTGTCGGGCTACAACCCGAGGAAGCAGCCCGACATTGTTACAAGCGGAGTTAAAACAGTAAGGATAACTCAAACCAAACGACGATCGCTCCAGACGAAGTGCATCGGGACGACCGTCCAGCCTCGCGCCGGGCTAGCCTTTTAGCTAGTCTGAAGTAGGCGGCGTTGACCAGGCCTGACACAGACAAGACAGGTCAACTAGCTATAGCCTACCAACCTGACACCAGGACCGAGTTCCGAGGCAGACTGAACGAGTTAACGGAGGAAAGTGTAAAGCAGATTAACAGCGTAATAAATGCACCCTGCAGCTCGAAGTACCTATTTCGGGAAATAGCAAGTTACGAGGCAGCCTGCGCCTGGCGGCGGGCTATCAGCCCGAAGTCACGGGTTTTTCTTAAGATTCAAGGGAAATTGGAGGGAAAATTCTCTATAAAAGGAAGAACCTTGGCAAAGGAAAGTCCAAGGTGAATGATACACACAAAAATTCATAGAACCAAACTCAAAACTCTCTCAGACACTTTGTAAAAGAATTTGACAATTGAAATGTCTCTCATCTCGATCACAATCGGACTACTTCAATAAAACGGGAATTCCGACTCTTCGCCATTCTTTACTTTTGTTTCCATCTTACAAATCTCTCCTCTTTTCTCCCACTCAATCTCTAAACCGAACACTAAACCGAACACTTCTACCTCATACTCTACCCGAGCTAAAACCACCTTCTTCATACTATATATGAGCTCTCTTTTAATATCAGTTATCCGATAATATAATTTTTAATATTAGAAATCAAGCTTTGAATGATCACGATGAACATAGAGCCAAGGAACACACATATACAAACTAGTGGAGGATAAGAGCGAGGCGAAAGCAAAGTTCAAACTTCAAATACTTTGTTTAATAAGAATCATTCAACCATGTACTAATGGACATAAATTAAAAATGAGTTAAGAAATCGAGTTTTGAACCAATCCGTAGTTTTAATATGATTATCATGAAGGACCACCACAATATCATCATTATAATTTATAAATATTTAGGCTTAAGAAGAAGTTTTTTGTGGCTGAGAAACTCTTAGCGGTGGAAATTAAGAGAAAACAAAAAAACCATCCCCAACAAACTTCCACTAAATTTTTTTCTCTTAAAATATTAAATTTAATATTATTTCCTCATGATATTTTTCCACATCCATTTTATCATGAGTGTTCCACTTAGAGTTGATCTTGAACCTAAACAAGGCAAAGATGAGTTTAGAGCCCTCGATTTTATAGACGAAATTAAACTTAAAAGACAATCGGCCTATTTTAAAAAAGTATACAAAACTTGACTATTTTTTTTCTCTAAAGATTGCGGTCATTGGTAAGTATGTGAATCTCATAGTCGATTATGTTTGCCGCAAACATCAACTTACGATCTTCGATTTTAGAAAAAAAATCTAGCTTTAAAAAACGGTTTATCTTTTTTGAAAAATACAAAACCGGTCCATTTTTTCTGTCTACCGTTTGTTTATGAACAAAAAGTTTGCTGTATCTGAGTCATCATATGTACAAGAAAGTGATAACAACCTTTGAGATTGAGAGAGGTAAGACGCGTCCCACTCTTGAAGAATATGTTCTCTTTAATGCAAGGCCAGTGTAAATACAACCTAAGGTTTTCTCTTCCTATAACCAAATCTGATTCCTCTCACACTCTTTAATTACCATCTTATTATTCCTAATCTTAGCTTTAATATGTGTTGTATACGTCATCATTAAATGGTAGTAATTTTCAGATTCTGTTGGAATCATAGATGGAATCGTAGCTCGTAGAGAGCTTCATTAAAGAGTCAATGAGAAAGAAAAGTTTGTTTAAATACAACACATACTATAACCCTAAATCAAACTAACTTAAACAAATACTAAACCATCTTAAACCAACTCTAATAGCAATGTGAATGAAGGTTTCTTAGTAAAATCTTTTAATTATGGGACACTTTTTGGTTTCAATAGATAAATCCAACTAGACTTTTGAATTGTGACCAGTAGAATGATAAAGAATATTGAATATTCTTGTCATTCCTAAAAAATTTACATCATTTGTCAATACTATTTTTACCCAGGATTTTTTTTCATTCACTTTCTTGTATAGAATTTTAGAACAAAAATATTCTTTAACAAAATTTGGAAGGAATACATATTCCTCTTCGTTCCTGAAAGGTTATGGCGGTTTGAAGCAAGGTTATGGCGATTTGATGTTTTCAGATTGAAGCTTCAAAGCAAAGAGAGGAAGAAGGCAACGAATTGAGGGAGAGCTTGTTGAAGCAAGCGTGAGTTATTGAAGGAAGCTTGAGTTGACAAATTCAATCAAAAAAGGGGAGATTGAAAGGAAGCTAGATCATGAGACGCAATTCACAGGTTGCTGAAGAAGATAAGTTGCAGGTGTTGCAGAAGCTGTTGGAACAAGTCACTGTTGTTTCACTATCTAGAGCTGCTGATGTGGCAAAAGCTGGAAAAAGGAAAAACGTGACATAAAAGGAATATACGAAAATTAGGGGTTTCCAGAGATATGTTGGTTAAGTTAAAAGATTTTCTAAACCCTATATATAAAGGGTGAAAGAGGATGCTTTTAGGGTGAGCCGAAAATACACAAAGAAGAGATTCATTGATTGAGATTCGGTGTTCATAGACAAGCTGCGTTGCTTGTTGGAACACAGTTTGTGTGTTGCAACAGACTGCTCTATTTTTAGAATTTAGATTGGTGTCAAGCTAAGGTGTTCTTAGTGTCGAGTAATTCCAAGTAGACAAGGTCTTGTTGTAAGATTGTCTATATAAATTATATTGGTGTTTTGAGGACGTAGTGTAATAACCCTCGCAAGCGGATAGTATTTTGGCCAAGTTGGCCGGATAGCGGTAAGCTAAATGTTAGTCCAGTGACTCAAGAGAAGTCAAAATTTTGAAAGTTGGAATCCGGAAGAAGGGACGGTACGAATGGATTCCTTAGGAAATTTAAGGGATTGGAAATGCCGACGGTTCGTCCTAAAAAGTATTAGACGACCGGGAAATTAGTCGGGAACCTTATTTTTCGACCAAAGGAGGTAAAATGGTTTCGGGAATAAGAGTTAGGAATATTTCTTAGAGAAAATTAAATTTACCTCGAAAGAAATATTTTCCTGACCTTTCGGAAGGTATTCGGCATGTTCGGATCGAGAAATGAACGTCCCGACACGATAGGATCTGATCGGGAACTATTTGGCATGATCGGGTACGTTCGGATCAGGTAAAATACACATTAGACATGTGTTTAGTACGCTTGGCGAACGTGCCACATAGCTGGACACGTGTCGCCGAACGAAGAAAGCATGGTGTCTTGCGTGATGACTCGTGCTACACCGCCTGGGCACTATATAAACCCAATCCTCCACCATAACTCGAGTTTTGGAGAATTTGGCACGAAGAGAATCAGTTCCGGCCGTTAGGATGCACGATCGCCGATCGATCCGGCTGCCCGGATGCGCGATCGGCAACTCGCCCGAACGTGTTTTTGAAGACTATTATCGTGCCTAAGCCCTTTTCGGAGAGTTCTCTCGTGCATAAGTGAATTTTTGGAGAGTTCTTCGTGCCTAGGGGAGATGCTGCCGAGAAAACTCCGTGCACGACGCTCGGGAAGTTTCTTAGGTAAGCCGACCATCCGAAATCGTGATTTCTCTCGAATACTTTGTTCGCCGATCGTGTATCCGACCATACCGATCGTGCGAGTAGCTTACCGATTATGTATCCAGAAGTATTGATCGTGTATAGGACTGTTGTTATTGTGCCGAGTGCTCAGGATAGCACGGAATCAACACGAAACCTTGGAGGAATATATTCGGAAGATTGCTTGGCCCTGTTCGGGAACTATTGAGCTTCCGGAAAATATCCGGTAAGGGTTTTCGTTATCAGGATGTTTGGTTACCCGTGAGATACGAACTGGATCGATATTTAATGATCGGATTATGCGTGTTTAGGTTTGTGCTTGGCGAGATCGGTCTGTGGGTTCTCGATAAGAAGTTAATCATTCGGTAAGATCTCGGATCACCCGAACGTTGCTTTTCGAGTAGCTTTGCCGAGCAATACTTTCCGAATAGTTTTCCCGACCATTAACCATAGGAATCCGACTATACTAAACTTAGGATTTCCGCAGGTTGCTAGGATCGGCTACGCTCGGATACTATTCTTTCCTTAGCTAAACTTTGTCGGAATTCTAAGGTGAGTCTTGGTAGTCGATTTCTCATGTCCGCATGAGTTGCACCACAAGTTGTTTGTGTTTTTCGTTGATTGATGTTTGGATCTTGAAACGTATAATACTTGTGTGATCCTTGTGTGAAGATATGACCCTGAAATCTATATAGTACATATTATCCGTTTGGTTGTTCCGTGTTCTGTCCGGACGTGACCTTAATCCGGATAGAATAAGAACACGTCCAAACGTTGAGAAAGTTGAGTAAAATTATATGAAATATTTACCTGAGGTTCATAGCGAACCAAGAAGGATTCTAAGGCTAAGTATAATGAAGTAAGACTAAGGTACTACCTAAGTCATCGCTGCCCATGATTACCCACATCCGTGGCTTAGTCGTTGCATGGTGGCGCATGGATGGATCAAGTACACGAAGACACGGAGAGACTGAGTCGCTACCATGGTCGTGTACTGCATGACGACGCAGTGCTAGAAGTTCCTTGTATCATGGCTTCTAGCGGAGGAATGTATAGTGTATATATAATATTACTGTAGTTCCGTCTAGCCTTTGTGGCTACAGGATTAACTATATATTTTTACTTGAGGTGGATACGGGTAATATGGAAGCGATGCACTTAAGGGTTTTCCCGGGATAAGTATGGAGAAGTATTGAGAAGAATTGATAAGTATGGTTAAGTATTTACGGTATACTTGGGTGATATACTTGTGTGTTTCTCTTTTACTTATCGTATCTTTTTTGGGCTAGGACTGTATGAATAGTGGGTTGGGTTTCCAGGCTCACTGAGTAAC
>OVAN01014500.1:0-11993 GCA_900406275.1 Anastatica hierochuntica | reverse complement strand
TGAGAGTACCTGTGAGTGGATTCGGAGTCAGTGGCACGGTTTCGTACCGGCCGACTCGAGTCTGTGCCAGGTTCAGTGGCACGGTTTCGTACCGGCTGACTCGGGTTGAGTGCGGGTTCAGTGGCACGGTTTTGTACCGACTGACTCGGTTTGTGTGCGGGTTCAGTGGCACGGTTTCGTACCGGCTGACTCGGTTTGTGTGTGATTGATGTGGATTCTAGTTGTTTATGGATGTGAGTAGTTGCTTGATCAGAACGCTAGGTGCTTGAATGGTGGGTTGTGGTTTAGGTTTAGATTGTTGACCAATCTAGTTTTCAGGCGAAGTAGTTTAGGGTGTTCTCTTACTGAGTGATTTAGTTGTCGGGAAGTCACTCATCCCTCCTTTTCCTGTTTCTTTTTCTGGGAATTGTTTTGCAGGTTGGTTTGAGATGATGTTTAAAGTGGGAGTTGGTGGTTTTGCGAAAGGATTTGGTCTGTACCGGATGATTAACTCCCTAACCGGGTTAGGGACGTTACAGATCTTCATTTCTTGTTAAACTTGGTCTGACTTGAGCTAAGTAAGTCATCAAGGTGCATTATCTCTACCAGTTTGGCTTGGTTCCAACCAACGTAATGTTTCTCCAACAAGTCAGAAACTAGGAAATTTGGGGCATCCATACGTATTCAAATGGCTATAATAATGCTGAGTTGAAGAAGAGAAGAAATATCAACAACACTGAAAAAATGGTAGAGAACAATGAAATCATTTGTTTATCAAAAAAAAAAAAACAATTAAATCATTGAAGACTGAATAGTTTTTTTCCCCTTTTTGTCTTCATTTTAAAATTAATATTTTATCATTGCATTTTGATAATGCCTAAAAGTAGGAAAGATACTAATGAAGTTTTGATGACAAGTGATGGATTGATCGAGAAGGTTTATTAATTTTCATAAAAGAAGGATGGAAAGAGAGTCCACTTTTATTAGAGTTAGTATGTAAATGTGTGTATTTAGTGTTGAGCTTAGTTCATTATACTTGTATATAAGAGGATTATACTTGTACATTTCATAATTAATTAATGCAGAAATACATTTTATATTCTGTTATGGTATCAGAGCAAAGAAAACCTGATTTTTCTTTTGCTCATCTCTTCCGCATCTCTAACTGATTTTCTCAGCTCCTTTCCGAGAAAATCAGCTTCGTTTCTCTTCAGATTTCGTTTCTGGATTGCTTCATCTTGTGATTTTGTTTGTTTCTTCCTTTCGTTTCAGCTGTTCTTCATAGCAATGGCGAAAAGAAAATGTAAATCCAAGTATCGAGCTGCTTCTTTAGATCCGCCTGAAGAAAATACACTTGTAGTTCATTCTTCTTCTCCGATTCAACATCGAAATGAAAATGGAGCTTCTGGATCTCGTTTTCTCACATCGAATGTCTCACCTTAACTGATTCAAAGATCGGTGAACTCGTTTGATGATAATCTCACTCCGGATAATCCTCACAGCCCATACTTCTTCCATAGTTCCGATCATCCAGGTTTGGTTCTCGTCTCAGATCTCTTAGATGGAACAAACTACGGAACATGGATAGTTGGAATGACGATTAGTCTTGAGGCGAAGAATAAGATAGGCTTTCTAGATGGATCTATTCCTCAACCATCTGAAACAGATACATACTATAAGATTTGGTGTCGTTGCAATAGTATGTTGAAATCTTGGCCGCTTAATTCTGTGTCAAAGAAGATCTATGCGAGTATATTGTATTTCAAAATTGCTGCGGATATGTGGAAGGATTTGCTCATAAGGTTTCATAAGTCAAATCTCCCACGTTTGTATAAGCTCAGGCAAGAGATTCATTCTTTGAGACAAGGATCTATGGATTTGGCATCTTATCATACTAAGATGCAGACTTTATGGGAAGAACTTACAAGCACTAGATCTACTGCACAAACTGTTCAGGAACTCTTCGACGAAAGAGAGATTAACAAGAACATTGATTTTCTGATGGGGTTAAATGACAGCTATGATAGCATTAGAAGCAAGATTCTGATGAAGAAAACTTTACCTACAATGTCTGAGATATATAATCTCCTTGATCAAGAGGACAGTCAGAAGTCAGCCAGGAATTATTCAAGTAGCTTTATTCCAACTGCTTTTCAAACACAGATGGTGGAACAACCTACTGCTTTTCAAGTGACAAATACAAGACCAAGATCAGTTTGTACTTTTTGTGGAGGAATTGGACACACAATCGATAGATGTTATAAAAAGCATGGGTATTCACTTGGATTGAAGAACAAACCTAAGACTGCTAAATCATCTACATCAACAGATCCACTTATCTCTACAAATTTGGCTGTTGGTACATCAGAATCAGTGGAAGTTGTGGAAAAGCAGCATAGTTCAGATGAGAAAATGGCTATTGTATCTTTGCCTTCTGCAGTTACTCCTTCTCAGACTTCAGTCTCTTTGCCTTCTGGTACATTCACTCCAGACCAAATCCAGCAGTTTATAGCTTTCTTCAGTTCACAACTTCAAAGCCAGAACAGCACATCACCTCAAAAAAATTTCTATGTCTCACCTTCAGTTGTACCATCAACGTCAAAGATGACTGGTACCTTCTATAATCTTTACAATTTACCTTTTATTGGCATGTCACCTTTAGCCTCTCATGGAAAAGCTGTTAGTTTCTTAGAAGCTTGGATAATTGACTCAGGGGCAACACATCATGTGTCACATTCTAGATATCTTTTCACTAACTTTCAAACCTTAGACAATACCTATGTTACTCTACCTAATGACATCTCAGTGAGCATTATTGGAATAGGAACAATTACTCTTAGTGAAAAGATTGTTTTGAAACATGTTTTGTTTGTTCCTGATTTTCGTTTTAACCTGATCAGTGTGAGTTGCTTGACTAAGGATTTGGGATCTATGGTTAGTTTCACTTCTAATTCTTGGTTTATATAGGATCTTACTCAGGCATTGATGATTGGCAAAGGTATTCGCATTTCAAATTTGTATGTGCTTCATTCTGGTACTTTACATTCTGCTTCTGAATTTCCAGGTAATAATTTGGTATGCAATACTGTAGTAAATATAGATACTTGGCATGCTAGGTTGGGACATCCTTCCTTTTCTAAAGTGGAATTGTTTTCTGATGTTTTGATCTTACCTAAAAGAAACTATAAAATGAAACATCATTGTTCTATTTGTCCATTAGCCAAACATAAACATTTGCAGTTTGATTCTCAAAATAATATGGTCTCAGAAAGTTTAGCTCTTTTGCATATTGATGTGTGGGGTCCTTTCTCGGTTCAAACACATGAAGGTTATAGATACTTTTTAACAATAGTTGATGATTACAGTAGAGCCACTTGGGTTTATTTACTTAAATCTAAGTCTGATGTGCTAACTGTTTTTCCTGCTTTTATAATTATGGTTGAAAATCAATATGATAAAAGATTAAATCTGTTAGAGCCGATAATGCACCTGAGTTAGCATTTAGGGAATTATATCAATCAAAAGGTATTGTCTCTTTTCATTCTTGTCCTGAAACACCAGAACATAATTCAATGGTCGAAAGAAAGCATCAGCACATTCTAAATGTTGCTCGATCACTTCTTTTTCTGTCTCATGTTCCTTTAGCTTATTGGGGAGACTGTGTTTTAACTGCTGTTTTTCTTATAAATAGACTTCCTACCCCACTTTTAGACAACCAATCTCCTTTTGAGAAACTAACAAACACCAAAACCCATTATCATTCTTTAAAAACTTTTGGATGTCTCTGTTATGCTAGTACTTTTATTAAACAGAGGCATAAGTTTGATCCTAGAGCAAAAGCCTGTGTTTTCATAGGTTATCCTTGGTAATAAAGGGTATAATCTTTTAGATTTATAAACTAATAGCATATTCATTTCAAGGCATGTCATTTTCTATGAAAACATTTTTCCTTTTGCTGCAAATTCTGATTTTTGTGATGCAGTTAAGGCTTTATTTTCAAATCCTGCACCTTCTAGTGATAGTTTGCCTTCTGCATTATCACATTATGATGATCCATTACCTATGGTACAATCATCTTCTGATGAGAGTTTGCCCTTAGCTGCTCCATCACATAGAAATCAAAAACCCCCTTCTTACTTGCAGGACTATGAATGTCATTCTCATTCATTTTATCCTCTTTCTGTTTATCATGGCTATGTTAAACTTTCTTCTTCTTACTCTGCCTTCATTAATTCTGTTCTTCATATTCTTGAACCTCATACATTTAAAGAGGCAGAGAAATATAAAGAGTGGTGTGCTGCAATGGATGAAGAGTATGTGAACTTGGAGGGGCTAGATTCCTGGGATGTTTGTGTTTTACCACCTGGTAAGGAGACTGTTGGCTGTCGATGGGTCTATAAGACTAAACATGTTGCAGATGGTACAGTGGAAAGATATCGTGCAAGATTAGTGGCTAAATGCTATACACAAACAGAGGGAGTTGATTTTCTAGACACTTTTCCCCATGTAGCAAAAATGGTCACAGTTAAGACTGTGTTTGCTTTAGCAGCTAAACTTGGATGGTCCCTTAGTCAACTTGATCTTTCTAATGCATTCTTGAATGGTGATCTTGAAGAGGAGATCTACATGGTTTTGCCACCAGGATATGCTAAGAGACAAGGGGAAAATTTACCACCAAATTCTGTCTTGAAGTTGAAGAAATCCATTTATGGGTTAAAGCAAGCCTCCCGTCAGTGGTATGTTAAGTTTGCTTCCACTGTCAAAGATCTAGGTTTCTCCAAGACACATGGTGAACACACTTTGTTCTGGAAATCTTATCATAATGTGTTCATCATTGTGCTTGTGTATGTGGATGACATTGTCATAGCCTCTAACAATGATGATGTAGTTCTATTATTAAAATCTCAGCTTCAGGACAGTTTTAAGCTTAGAGATCTTGGACCAGTCAAGTATTTTCTTGGTCTTGAGGTTTCTAGATCTTCAAAAGGTATCAGTATTTGTCAACACAAGTATGTACTAGAATTGTTGGAAGAGGCTGGTTTACTTGGTTGTAAGCGTTCTTCAATACCTATGGATCCAAGCATCAAACTTTGTGTTGATGAAGGAGAGTTGTTACCAGATGCAACTAGCTACAGAAGATTGGTAGGTCGATTGATGTATCTTACTATCACTCGTCCTGACATTTATTTTGCGGTCAATAAGTTGTGTCAGTATTCTGCTCAACCTCGGCAACCTCATTGGCAAGCTGCTCAAAAGGTTCTTCATTATTTGAAGGGTACAATAGGCCAGGGGATCTTTTATGCTGCAGATTCTGATTTCCAGATTAAGGCTTTCGCAGACTCTGACTGGGCTTCATGTCCAGACTCTAGGAGATCATTCACTGGGTACTGTGTTTTCCTTGGGAACTCTTTAGTTTCTTGAAAATCAAAGAAACAAGATGTTGTTTCTATGTCTTCTGCAGAGGCAGAATACAGGGCAATGTCATTTGCCACCAGGGAGATTATTTGGTTGAATAGGTTGCTCACTGAACTTGGTTTGCAATCTGATCAGAAACCATTTATGTATTGTGACAATACCTCAGCTATCTACATTGTTAAGAATCCAGTTTTCCACGAACGAACCAAGCATGTGGAGCTTGATTGTCACATTACAAGAGAAAAGGTTGATTCTGGTATGTTACAATTGCTTCATGTTAAGTCAGAGAATCAACTTGCGGATCCATTGACTAATCCGCTTTATCCCACACAGTTTCATAAACTCATATCCAAGATGGGTATTATTAACATTTATACACCATATTGAGGGGGACTATTAGAGTTAGTATGTAAATGTGTGTATTTAGTGTTGAGCTTAGTTCATTATACTTGTATATAAGGGGATTATACTTGTACATTTCATAATTAATGAATACAGAAATACATTTCATATTTGGTTAAATTTCAAAGGGTTTTGTGGAAACAATTTGTCAATGCCGAAGGAAAAATTCTATATGGCGGAAGAAAATTGAGTCCAATGGCATAGAATATATTTTAGGATTACGAAGAGCTTTAGAAAAAGCTCATAATAATGATTCTTGTTCTCATAAGAAGTTGATGGAGATTACTCTAAAACTCAAAGAAGCTACCAGGGTGAAGAGCTATACTAAAAACAAAAAAGCATAATAGAATGAGAGATATAGGCCCTGTTCTTTAATGAGTAGCTGCTTTAGCGACAACGACAAAGAAAAACGGCGATGATTATAATAAATAATAAAACAATACGACAATTAGAGAATATATAATTGTCGCTTGTCAAAGAAGCAACAGGTCGGCGTTACACACGAAAGAACGCTGATTAAAGTAGCGTCCACTTAAAATGACACAGGTAACACCGGAGACTATTTCCGGTGACTGGCTTTATTTCTGTCGTGATTATTTCGCTTTCCGTCGTAACTATTTTTATTGCCGATGTCGCTAACACAGCGACTCATTAAAGAACAAGGCCTATACAAGAAATCAAACGATTTGCAAGAAAGATTTCCTCGCAGTTTCCTCGCAAGTCATGTTTTGCGAGTAATCTAGAAGGAAAAATTTCTTGTCGCAAACTGTGTTTCATCACAGTTTCTTCGCAAAATTGCGAGGAATTTTTTTTGTTAGCTAATTCCTCGCAAATTTGTGAGAAAACAACGAGTAATTTTTCTAGAGGGACTTGCGACCCAAAGAACATACACAAATTTTTCTAGAAAATTGCGAGGATCTCTCGCAATTTGCTTGCAAATATTTTGCTAGGAAATTGCGAGGAATCCTCGTAAATTCCTCGCAAATTATTTTGAATCTTTTTTAAAATTTCTAAATAATTAAATATTAATTATAAAATTAAATAAAATTTAAAAAAAAATAAAATGAAATAGAAATTAAAATTTAACTAAATATATATTTTTATAATATTTTACAAAAATAAAATAAAATCTAAAATCTACTTTTGGTCCCGCTACTGCTACTGCCGTAGGCGCTCCTGGTCCCACTGCTGCTGCCGCACATAAAAGTCTATGAACGCGGGGTTCGATTCCGCCATAAAATCAAACAGCACGATATGAGAATTAACCTTCTCTTTGAAGAAGGTTAACTCTGCCTGAGTCTCCACTAGCGCCAGCTCAGCCTTCTGCAGCTTCGCCTTAAGATCGCTCGGGTTGATGCGGGGATGACGCTGAACACCAGAAGCTGTTGAGGAAGTGTCTGACTACAGTGAACCAATGCCAAAAAATTTGCCTTTCAATCGGGGAGCGAGATACAATATAAAACAATAAACATTATTCAATATAAAAAAATAATTCATATGAATTATGTATTAAAAATTTATGACTATTCACCTTGGCCAAAATTTGGTTCTTCTCGAATAGCAAATGCCCTCCGGATTGGACCGAGTTATCTAGATTTTCCATCGAAAGCTATATCTCGGTCGCATCAATCCGTGTGTTGACATCGTTGAAGAGTCGCTTTGACTTTGCATCCACGAAAGTCATGTCCGACCTCCTCTCCGTAAGTTCTAGCACTGCTAGAAATTTGACAGCGTCGAACTATGAAGACTCAGCCTTATTTAACAAGACAACATTTTAAAATTTATAAGTAAACTAATAATTTAAAAATTATTAATCTATAAATTATTAGCAAAATTAAAAAAAAAACTTATAATTTTTCTGGCTTTGCCCTGAAGGAGTGCTGGCCGGCCCGGTGTGTCACACCGTTCTATTGTGTCTACGGATTCTTCCGAGCCAAAGTACACTGATCGCTCTTCACCTTGTGGGTTTCCGCCGTCCAGTGAGCGATCAACCCCCTCCCCCCGCCCCAAACGTCCGGGTTCATCCACAACGGCTTCCACTCCGGTTGTTTCTTCCACTTCGACTTCCATCGGCTGACTTGATCCGGCAGCCACGCTTTGAGTTTTTTTTTCAAACTCTTCCCAGACTATTTCATTGATCGAGTAGTCCCAGTTGTATGTTTGTTGTAAAAAAAGTAAAAGTTAGAAAAGAAATAATTTAAAATTAAATGGCAAAAAATAACAAAATTAAAAAACTTACGACGATTGAGTTGGACCAACAATCGATAGCGGCTCGAGGAGTCTTGTTCCAGCTGGTGTAGACTGCAGAATAGTGTTGCTCGAAATTCTTCCGAATCGAAGCAGCAACGCAACCGTCTTCGTCGAACCTAAAATAATTAATTGATTAGTCAAAAACATATATAATTGATATGAATTAAAAATAAATAAATTATTTGGAATTATCAAAGTGTCCCCACAAGTCAGTCAGGGTCTAACATCGACAAAGAAGCTCAAGCAGGACTACAAAGTAGATCGTCGAGGGTCATCACATCTGGTAGTGGTGGCGGACCTGCGGGAGGTTGCTGAGGTGGCTGCTGAGAAGACTCCTGAGGTGGCAGAAGTCAGGTAGATGGTACGGAGCTCAGGACTCGTTCCGAACTAGTACTAGCCGGTGTAGACTTAGTAGACTGATGTAGAAAGACTTGGTAGGAGTTCTCGTCCATCTACATATTTAATTTAAATGTTTGAGTTAAAAATTTATAAAAAAAATTATATTAAAAGTTTTTCAATAATAAACAAACAATAAATTTTATAATTTTAGATTGTAATTAATAAATTTTAAATTTTCTAAATTTAACTATTTATAACCAATTTTGTGTTTACATTTTTTAGACGGAAAATTAATCTAAAACCTATCTAAACAACCTAAATATACTAACTAGAAAGCCTAACTACCCTAATAACTAACAATTAATAACACAATGTAAAATTTTTAAATACTAACCTTTTTGTGGATTTGGATGAGAGTGTGTAGAGAGAGAGAATAGTTGTAGAGAGAGAGGTTTGGTGCACAATGAAATGAGAAGAGGGGTGAGATATATAGTTAGGGAGTTTGTTCCCTCGCAAATCACAAGCAATTTTCTCATAAATTGAGGCGAATTTTTCAAAACTTTGCGAGGATTCCTCGCAAATTCCTCGCAAAATGTTGAAATATAAAAAATCTTTGGGATTAAGTCTTAGGGTTTAGGGAAATATATTATTTTGAAATTAGATTTCGTTAATTACATTTAAGATATTCAATTCAAGATTTTCATACAATAAAACGATAATATTATAACTTATATGAATCAATGTCGTATGTTTGTATGGATTGTAAAGAATGTTATAGTTGACATAAACATTATAAGGTGGAGTAACATTTTTTAAACTTAAACAACGCATACGGTCCAATTTTAATCATTTCTTGTTGAAATGTTAAAGAAATGTTACCATATTGCATGCATGGGATTAGTGTTAATGTTTTAGGGTTTCAGACAAAGATTTTGCGAGGAAATTGGGAGGAACCTTCGAAAATTCCTCGCAAATTCTTGAAATATTTAAAAAAATATTATGGGTATAGGGTTGAGAGCAAAAATTTTACGAGGAATTTGCGAGGAAATTCTGAAATTAAGAAAAAAGATAATCTTGGGTAGATTTGGAAATTTAAGTTCTCTTTTACATAATTTTTTTTGTTTTTGTTTTACAATAAGCATTCTGAAATTAATTTCATTTCTAACAAATACATCGAATTGTCATTAATTATATAATATAACATCAATCATCAGAGCCATCTTCATCAGATACATATATGGAATTGTTTTCATCGTCATATTCTTCTTCTTCGTCACCATTATCCTCGTCTGATTCAAACATAGTGTCGTCGTTGTCGTTGACTGTACATCCTCCAACTCTCGTGATGATGGGTCAGCAGGTATGACATCTTCGGTAGTTTCAATCGGATTAGTCGTCTCTTCTCATGGTCTATCTTCTTGTAACATAATGTCGTCTTCAGCTCCGATTATACAACCCCTTGGACTCACATGGATGACAAAAAGTCATTGCTCACGCCTTTCTCTTATTCATGGATATGTGACGAATGTCACTTGCTCTGCTTGTGATGTGAGAAAAAATGGTTCGAATTTGTTATACCTTCTGTTTGCGTTTACATCTTTAACACCTAAATTTTCCACTCGAACTCCTCGGCTAACTGTTGGGTCATACAAGTCGCACTTGAATAATATGCATCACAAATTCAGAAGGCCCTGGTAACTAACTTCTAGGATCTGATTAATCACCCCGTAGAATTTTGTTTTCCCCACGTACGTAAATCCCGTAATTTGTAGTTAACCTCCGAGAACCGTGTTGATACGTATGAAATGTATACCCGTGGGTGAAATACATCGGTGCAGTGACTATCTGTGAAATAGGACCATGAACGAGTTCGTGGAACTAAAGGGAAATGTAAAATCTCTATATCCATTGTTGACCTGAATTAATTGACATGTTTGTGAGTTTATGCATCAATTTTATTGAAAGTAAAAATAATATACAATATTTATTTATTAGTATATGTAAAACTTGTGAATACTTACATAGAATTGTATCCACTTAGCGAAATATCTCTTTGTACTTCTCGTACTCCTTTTTCGCAAATTGGATAAAATGCCTGAATTTGTGTATCGAATAAGCTGCAATGATTAATAAATTTGTTGTTTAGTATAATTAACCTATGTAGCAAATATTAATTAAGAACTTTTATTAATTAATTAATAATGGCATCTGTACCTCTCAAATGGTTGCATGAAATCACAGTTTCGTAAAATATACATGTGTGCACTGTGACAATATGCAAAATCTTCCCACTAAACCTCTTTCACCTTCCCTGCAAGTCGCCCAATTTGTGAGAATATGTCAGACACATTCGGAACATTGTACTTAGGTGCTACGCCGCCGTCGTCATATCGCCGAGGTCTGTTTTTCTTGGTTGGAACAGTTAGACTGAAGTAATACTGAGTAAAGTGAGAAGTTTCCTCAGTTAAGCTTCCGACGATGATCGAGCCCTCGACTCTTGCAAATTTTTTGGCTTTCCCTTTCAAGTATTTCATAAATTGCTCGAAGGGGTACATCTATCAGAAATTTACAGGACCGGCAAGTGACGCTTCGTGTGGGAGGTGAATCGGGAGATGCTCAAATAACATCGAAGAATGACGGGGGAAATGTTTTTTCCATGTTGCAAATCAATAATGGGATATTACTTTCCATCTTCGCAATCCCATCCTCAGTCAATGTTCGAGCACATAAATTGCGAAAAAAATAATCGGCTGCCTAAAAGTCAAACAAGATTCAAAGTACTTAATATATTAATGCATATACTATTACAAAAAACATGTACATTAATTGAATGTAAAAGTTAGATATATTACCCGCTATTGCTGCGTGTACATGTTGCGGAAGTAACTCACGTAGGAAAAAAGTTGGATCCGCTGCATAAATACATGGCGGTCGTGACTTTTCACACATGAAAATTTTTGTCCCTTCTCAATGCACCTTGAGAAATTTGAAACATATCCTTATGGAAATTTTATGGAAGATTCTGCCCAATCAAACAATGCTCTGTTTGCTTCTTCTATTAATTGGAAGCTAGGTACTGATAATTTTCCATCCCTTGTAATATGTAACTTGTTCTTGGCACAAGTGTCTGCCAAATCACGTCTAGACTTGACATTGTCTTTCGTCTTACCCTGCACATTGAGAAGTGTATGCATGATATTGTCAAAAAAGTTTTTCTCGATGTGCATCACATCAAGATTGAGTCGAACCAATTGATCTTTCCAATATGGAAGCTCCCAGAAAATACTCTTTTATGCCAATTATGACTTTCCAAATATCCATCAGGCATGTTTGCTCTATTATGCCAATTTTCGCCACACCTTATGGTTTCTTGAGCACTGTAATACTCAACTTGCTCCATGACAGCATCACCACTCATATACACTTGGGCAGAAAGCTTCACAATTTTTTTCTTTGAGAACAATTTCTTGTTCCTCCTGTAAAGATGGAAAATTGGAACAAAACGACGATGACGATGAAACCAGCAAGGTTTACGGCTGATGTGTTCATAATTTAAAACATATTTAGCATCATTTAGTATGTATTTTAGTTGCATTTAGGTTGTATAT
>OVAN01014499.1:0-11995 GCA_900406275.1 Anastatica hierochuntica | reverse complement strand
AAAATCAGGTTCCTAGAAACCTAAAAGGTCTTAAAATCCTATCACCAAAATTAGGTTTCTAGAAACCTAAAAGGTCTTGAAACCCTGTCAACCAAATCAGGTTCCAAGAAACCTGAGAAGCCTTGAACCTTATCACCTGATCAGGTCTCCGGAGGCCTGAACAGCTTCACAAAAAGCCCACGTGAAAGGTTGGGCGCTCAGAGGTCTAACTCCTGGAAGGTCACGGACCCGTATGACGATCCCAGGAACCTGAATTCCATGGAGTTCAATAACCACCTTGAAATTGATCAAGTCATCAAAGACACCACGGGCGCCCGACGACATTTGAAACCTCAAACAGTCAAAGGAACTAAAATCCTAGACTGGCCTGGGCCCGAGGGCCTAAATCTGAAGTAACCGAAAATATAAAATAAGGCCTGCCAACAAGCCTGGATTATTATGATCAAAATTAACGAAGATTTATAATCCGAAAGTACTTAACATTAAAAGAGGCATCTGAATGCCCCAAAAGAAACAAGTTTAAAGGCCTCCTCAGGCTCCCTATTCTAAACAAGTTCAAAAGAGTTTAAAGGCCTCTCCATGGCACAAGTACTTAAAAGCAAACAAGGTTTAAAAACCTCCTCAGGCTCTAAGTCTCGAAAGAAAAGAAAGTTTTTAGAAAGGAGTTCAGGGTGAGATACTCAGGCTTCGTCCATCTCGTCGTCCACTTCTTTGGACACCTGTTCACGAACCTCACCGGCATCAACGAGACCAATGTTGGAGCCATGCTCACCAGAGTGAGATTGGCCGACGGCCATCGCAACGGGAGTTACATCGACATTCGAGGTCTCGGAGAGCTAGGGTAAAGGTAGCTTGCTAACGGTGAAGTATGAGACTTGAGCTTTCTCGTATTTTTCCTTGGCTTCTGGGAAGAGGGCAGCTAACTTGTCATGCTCCTCCTTAACGTTTGTGATCTCTTGAGATATCAAGTCATCCAAAAGCTCCATGTTAGCTTGAATCTCCTGAACAGGAATCTGAAGAGAGTTTTCTTCCTTCTTCTTTTCAAACTTCTCTTTCACCATGGCTAAAACCCTCTCAAAGGCCCCCCCATAATCTCCTTCTTTCCACGACGAACTTCCAAATGAACCTCAGCAGCTTTGTTCTTGGTTATTTCACTGTTGACAGACAAGAAATCCTCCACTTGAGCCTCCAAAGTCTTCTTGGAGCTCTCCAGAAAAGTGACCCTCTTTCCCTTAACCTCAACATCCATCATCAAGTCATTAACCTTCCCGCGAGAGACCTGCAATTCAGACCTTAGCTCCTCCACCTGAGCCTCGAGCCTCTAGGAGAACAGCCTTGACTGGTCCAACTGGTCTTTGGCCTCCTGAAAAGCCTCCTTAACATCCTGCAGCTCTCTAGCATCAGGGAAACCCTTTATCTGGTTCTCATAGCCCAAGAACGCCTTATTCAAGGCATTGGCTAGCTGCACAAAGTTTCAAAATAAGGGATTAAGATAGTAATGATGATATAAAAAAAAGGGTCATAACCAGAAACCATACCTGGCCCAAATGGTATGCAACATCCAGGTACCCGTCAGAATTCGACAACTGGGAAATAGCAGGAAAAGCACATCCAATCTGTTTCAGGTGACGTATCAGCGTTGCTAGCTCCCAAGCATTATCTAGAACTGATTTGGGCCCAGAATGGGCAAAGTTCCACGAACCTTGACTGCTCCTAGATGAGCCAGGCCTAGAATCCCTCTCGTTAGACTCAGTACGGGCTCTCTTTGGAGAATGCTCAGGTACCTGACCATCCTTCGACCCCATAGGGCTCCGGGCACGTCTCTTAGGAATCTCACCAGTTGCCACAACCACTTCGTTACCTCTTGTTTCGAAACTTGCAGCCTCAGACTCTTCCCTGGATTTCTCCATAGCCCTGGGAACCTCTTTCACCGATGAAAGAGGAATAGCGGCCAGGGGGAGTCTGGAGGAGCCATCGTCAAGGACTTCCTTAATTGACAGCCTAAAAGATCCTGCAGACACTTTATCTCTGGTGTTGCCATGTGTCATTGAACTACCAGTGGTAACATTTTGCTTAGATTTGTTACGGAATGATTTCTGGATTGGCATTTTGGGAACGGTTTCGGATGTACTAGCGTCAGTGGATACGTCGATGGGATCCTTCTCGTCTGACTCTGAAAAGAGCATAAATAAACTCAAAATGTCAAAGATCAAACGCTAAGATCTCTGAAATCACGGTCAAGTTACGAAGTCGATCGAGAGGTATGGAGACCATACCTTCTAAATAGCTGACTGAAATGGGAGTAGGAAACGAAGCCTGGTATTGATCTGGAAACCTAGCTCTGTTGATCCGACTAGCTGGGAAGTAATACCACTTGGCAGATGTCTCTCTAAACTCCCTCACCAGAGATCTAGCTACCGATGGGTCAAGCTGAGAGAAATCAGAGGGACATGCAGGCGTATAAAAAAACACACATTAGTCACACAAAGAAATACAAGAACGAAAGAGAAGGAATGTGGATTCCGATCCTCTGACCATTCATCTGGCCCAATGAGGAGCGTAGGACACGATTTTCGGGAACGATAGAAGGATCAATTTTCACAAAGAAAAATTTCCTCCTCCAGTTCTCATCGTTGATAGAAAAATTAAAAATTGACCGGCCAGGTCTGGCAGACATATAATAAATCCCACTAGCTCTCTTGGTCGGAGGACTCTCCTTCATCATAAAGAGTGACAACTCTTTGATCCCGAAAATAAAACCTTTCTTTCTAGTTATAACTATCGACCCTAGGAAAACCCTAATGACAGAAGGGCAGAGTTGAGGAAGGGATAAGTGAAAGTGATCTAGCAGATCCAAAAGCAACTCAGGAGGAAGAAATCGCAAATGACACTTTGAGATGTAATGCTTACGCATGCAGAACCACCCTTCGGGGGCATCCTTAGGGGTCTCATTAGTTGAGCAGGGCCTAGCTAACTCTTTCCGAGCCCGAGCCTGAACCATCAGATTCACCACGTCCTGGGCAGACAAAGAGGAGGCCTGATTAGGACCAAAAGAGGGACCTCCAGCCTCCAAAATCAAGGATTGAGCCACCATCTCTGTCTTCACAGCGACGGCGGCAGCCTTGTCGATCATCTCCTGTCGTTGTCGTTTGGATTTCCCGTCCTTTTGGGGTTTCTTAGCACCGTCAACGCTATCGTGACCCATCGGAATCGAAACAATAGGGAAATTTGGTAAAGGTTTGGAAAAGAAATAAGGGAATCCTAATCGCTAAGAGAGAAGAAGAGAAACTTTCACTGTGAAAAATAAGAGAAGAAAGTGAATAATAAAGAGGGAAAGAGGAATCGATTACCTTGGGGATCGTGGACTGGAGACGTGAGATAATGGGGTAGATAGGTTAATTGGCTGCCTTTATATCACGTCACCAAAAGCGAGTCCCAAGGAAGGTCTCCTCAACTTCTTTTGAATCACAACTGTTGATTTGCGGCTAGTAAATCTTGGCCCTCGATTTCAAATAAAGATGGGATTTGCCAAAGATTCATGGTTATCGAAAATAAGCAAAGGCGGGATCAAAAAAATGATAAGTCTCCACTTCTTGGGCCTGAATTCCTGGCCCAGAAGCTTGGGGGCAATTGTTGGTGCCAGATCCCGCCACAAGCTACAAAGGCCTTAAATGGGCCTGGAGAAGAAATGAAATCATCCTTATGTTGAGAAGGTTGATCGATCGAAGGAGGTAACACCTGGAGCAGCCTTCCGTCAAGACCAGAAGCCTCAATGGGTATTGGAGACTATGAATTGGGCCGCATTATCAAGGTCGTACTCAAAGCCCAATAAGGAAAAAGGGCCCGATGACTAACAAGGGTCTCGTAGGAAACAGCCTTCGGCGCAAACAAGAGACCTCAAACCAGGTCAAAGTCGTTTGCAGAGGAGAAGGAACGTGGAGTCCCACAGGTCAAACAGCCCTCAAAATCCGGAGGAAATCTCGGGAGAAGGAGGTGAAGGCTAAGGCTATTTAAAGAGAGGAGCGGAACGTAACAAAGCCTCTCTCTCTTTTTCGATCAATCCCTGACTCATTCAAGAACACATTTACATATTTTACATCGCTTGTAACTTTGATAGATTGATATTTTGACGCTATTGAAATCTGTTGTAAACACGTTCACATTATCAATAAAGAAACCTTACCGTTCATCTTGTTATCCTAACGGGATTCAACCCTAAGAGCCTTCGATCTTCATAATCCTCTTATAAATTCTAAGTGTGGTTTTTAGCATCCACAAATATCATAAAAGTGTGCTGCCATAACCTTTACTCTAAATGGAAGCTCACTAGGTGAGCAATTTAACCAAAGCTCTTTGGACGATAATGTCAACTTGGTTATATTTCTTAATACTAAATATTGTGAGGGTTACATCTCACAATTATCCTAGGTTGGATTTAAGAAAGAAAGGATTTATGGAATGAAGTGGGACGAATCCCGTTTGAGCTAACTTTAGATGCGAACTGAAAATAGCCTTCGATTTATGATTTTACCAATAATAGCTTACAAAAGAACCAGAGTTGAAAAGAATTGAGTTACAAATTTTGTATTATCGAAAGCTCAAGAGAAAATATGTCCAGCTTTTGCTCTCTCGACGCCTCCCTCTCTTTATAGTTCTCGATCTCCACCTAGGTTAGGTTTCGGTCAACGTGATCTCCTCCGTCGATCTCGTTGAGGCTGCTAACCTCTTTGACTAATCGAAACGACATCGTCCAGCCTTCACCCTTTGCTAATGGGCCTGCCTTGTCGCTAGCCCATCAACTCTTTTAACTCTCTTCTTCTTTGGGTTCCCTATAATGGGCCTTGTCAGAATCAGGCCCAACAATTGCCCCTTGCATGCAGGGACACGTGTATGTCGATCATGCATGTAAATCTGCCAGCTTTCGTAATCATTGATCTTCCTCCTAGATAGTTGCGAATCTCTACTTCCCAGATCTTGAATATTTGAAATCTACGGTTCAAGATGCACTGCCACAGATCTAACGGCTGAGCCTTGTGGGAAACTGAAGGGTTCTCTCTTGAACTCTACACCTGATTTGAAAACCGCTATAAAAGCATCCATTAACTGTCGATTACCACTCTGACACGTTCTTCCAGGTAACCTCTCTCTTTTCCTTGTTTGTTCTTCCATTTAAATTCTTTTTCCTGTTCTCTCTAAGAGAAAAAAATTTTAGAATCCTTCGTCTTTCCTTTAGCCCCTTTTTTTAAATCTCTTTCTCTGACAGCCCCTCGCTCGATTCTCAACTCTGTTGTAAATCGATTCCTTAATTTTATTTTAAGATGGACCCTGCCGAAAGTGACGTCGGGAGCTCCAGAGCCCCAAAGGGTGGTCTTCGGCATAAACGTGCTAAAAAGGCCGCAATAGATAGAGCCACCGCCGTCGCCATTAAAATGGAGATGGTGGCGAGAGCTCTGACTATTGCTCAACCGGGAGGATAACCTTCAAACCCCACCAGCCTTCCACCTTATCACGCCAGGATGTCTGCAACTCAATAGTTCAGGCTGGGGCTCCGAAAGAACTGGCGGTGGTTCCATCACCTGATGAAACCCCTGAACAGGCTCCTCCTTGGTGGTTCTGTGTTCACGAGAGCTATATCTCGAAGTGTCATCTCCGATTCCCTCTTCCTGATCTCTTATTAGACCTCCTTGATCGTTATGGTTTAGCGCTCCCTCAACTATGCCCCTCTGAAATTAGGGTTGTCCAGGGTCTTATTGTTAGGTCTAGGGAAGAAGGAATCCTTTTTGGGGTCCAAGATTTAGTTAATCTTTACACTATCAAAGAAAGCAACCCGACCAAGGGGGATGGAGGCACCTATCACCTTGCGGCCCGCCCTGGTCGTGGGATTTTTACCTTCTCAGTTAACGATGAGTTCTGGAGACAAAGATTCTTCTTTGTCAAAGTCGATCCAGCTATGGTCCCAGTTGGTCGTCACTGCGTACCTCCTAGGGTCGTTTGCTTGGTTAGGTTCCTCTTAATTGTACTTTCTTTTGAGCCTTGGAGATTTATATACTTAGAGGCTTCTTGTTTTATTCTCAGGTATTACAGATCCTCCTCAAATCACCCTTAAAACTGCAAGAGCTTTAGTCAGGCGACTTAAGCAAGGTTCTACCAACTGGTCAACTTTCCCATCACTCAGGATTCGGAAAGCCAGGTTCCCTGAATTATACGGGATCTCGTTTCCTGAGCCGATCTTTGCGACTAACCTTGAAGGTAAGGATGATGATTCTGAGAACTTTGTTACTTTATTTTCTTTTCATATGTCTGCTAATGCTCTTCCAATGTCCAGTTTCTAAAGACGAAGCCCCGATTGATATTTCTACGAAACTTAGCACCTCTGAAACAATTGGAAATATGCCTCTCCAGCCTTCCTTCCGCACCCTCGACGCCAGGTCTCGCCAGCCTCAGAATTCAGGAGGCTCCCATTCTCGTGGAAGCTTTAATGACAAGGCGTCTGCCAGATCATTCCGAGCCTCTATCAGGGAGATGCTTGACGATGGCTCCTCTAAGGCTCCTCAAGTTGTGACTCCTATCTCCACAGTCCCTGAGACTCCTCTGACTCATGGAACAGGGGTCGAGGCTCAGGGTCCGTCAAGACATGATTTTCAAGGGAAGGAGGTTGTTGTTACTGGAGATAACATCATTCAGAGACCTGACGCCAGTCCCCATGTTTCTAGAGGAAGCCAAGAATCTGACCACCCTTCTGCGAAGAGGGTCCGATCTAATTCTGTTGATAGAGTTGCTAGGCCTTCTTCTTCTACCTCTAGAGATAGCTAGGGTGCTTGGAGCTTTACCCATGTTAGGCCAGGCTCTGTGTTAGAGGATAACTGAGGGCTGGCAACGTTGGTGCGCCATATGAAGCAACATGGATGTCCTTTTCTTGCCATTAATAATCTGAGAAACAAAGAAAGCTACCTGGAGGTGTCTCATTACCTCGGTCAGGTAATGATCTTTCTTGGCTTTCCTTTTCAAATTCGTTCTTTTGATGACTTGCACTAATTGGCAATTTTTGTGTACAGCTTGCGAATACTATCAGTCGTTCTGTCGTGGGTTATGAAAACCTTTTTGACGGTTTTCCAGACATCCAGGAGGTTGAGGATGTGAAACCTGCCTTCCAAGAAACCAAGGGTATGCTGGACCAATCTAGATCTGATGTCTCAAGGTTCGAGGCTCAGATTGGAGAGCTGATGGCCCAGTTGCAGGCTCGCGAAGGAAAGGTAGCTGACCTGACCCTGGAGCTCAAAGTAAAAAACAACAGGATTCTGGCTCTGGAGAGCACGAAAAGGATTGTCGATGCTCAGATTAATGAACTCATTTCAGCAAATAGAGATCTCATGACAAACAAGGATGTTGAGGTTAAGAGGGCAGTCAGAGCTGACAAGAAGGAGCTAATTGGAGCTTAAGAGAGGGTTTTGGAGTCTATCAAAGAAAAGTTTCAGAAGAAGAAAGAGGAGACCTCTGCTCAGATTTATGCACAGGAAGTTCAGGCTAATATCGAACTTTTGGCAGGTTTAATTTCGAAAGAAATCAGAAGTGTTCAGGAGAAACACGAACGTTTGATTGCTTTGCTTCCTTCAGTTGTCAAGGACTACGACAAATCCTTAGTTTCTGATTTATCAATTTCTAAACTCCCACTCCCTCAGCTGTCTGAAAGCTTAGGGCTGGCGGAGGCTGCAACTTTGGACCCAACTGGACCGGATCAAGCTGATGGGCAGAGAGCTGACCAAGAAGCGTCCGTGATTAATGAGCCTCAAGAGCCAGCTGGCGATGAAGAGGAGATTCCGTCAGCGGAGGGTCCTGACGTCTGAAGACTTGTCAAGTGTTTTGTTTTCTCTTTTAATGTTTAGTTAGACTCTTTTGGGCCATACGTGGCCTTTTATGTGTTTTCAAAACTCTTGTTGGAGCCTGGAGAGGCTTTTAAACTCAAAGACATAGGGCCTAGAGAGGCTTTTAAACTCATGAACCATTTTGATGCACGTTAGTGCATTCTGTTCTAAGTATTTCAGTTTCTAAACTGCTTATGTTATCGTTTTATCCTTCCTTTTAGTTGCGATGTTAAGCTCTTCGTCGGGTTTACATCCCAAAATATTATATCCTTCAGATTAGGAGGTTTCTTAGATTTCAAATAGTCATCTTGCTCCCAAGGCCTTTGCAGTATTCATTCATGCCTCTTAAGGCTCCTCATTTCTTATGGGCTTTATTGGGGCCTAAGAGGGCCCAGAAGCCTTCTAGGACTTAGATATGGTGATTCGATCGTTAGGATCCTAAGGCCACTAGGTTGCATCAAGCTCTCGGGTTCTTGGGGTAGATTAAATTTGGTCTTGACAAACTTTGGGTGTGTTTCGGGTGTTCAGGTTTCTAGGAACCCGATTTTTCTCGATAGGTTTTTAAGACCTTTGTTCGATTTAGGTTTCTAGGAACCTGATTTTCTTTGATAAGATTTTAAGACCTCTGTTTGATTTAGGTTTCTAGGAACCCGATTTTCTTTTGTGGGATTTTAAGACCTTTGTTTAATTTAGGTTTCTAGGAACCTAATTTTCTTTCGTAGGATTTTAAGACCTTTGTTTAATTTAGGTTTCTAGGAACCTGATTTTCTTTCGTAGGATTTTAAGACTTTTGTTTAATTTAGGTTTCTAGGAACCTGATTTTCTTTCATAGGATTTTAAGGCCTTTGTTTAATTTAGGTTTTCTAGGAACCTGATTTTCTTTCGTAGGATTTTAAGACCTTTGTTTAATTTAGGTTTCTAGGAACCTGATTTTCTTTCATAGGATTTTAAGACCTTTGTTTAATTTAGGTTTCTAAAAACCTGATTTTCTTATGAACAGTTTAAGCAATAATGCTCAGAGTCGTATTATATGAATGCGTTGTGGTTCAGGAGTCAGTTGCCTGATTCTGAGGCGTCTAACTCACCGAGGTAGTGGTTTTTGGTGGAATGGGGCTGCGCTCATTGACAGAGCTGCCTACGTACCCTGCCAAGGGATCAAGCCTAACATAGTTCGATTTTTTGAGTACCTAATGGTAGTATTTTTTGAGATTCATGGCGTTCCATGGTCGTATCTCTGGTAACACGGTTCGAACCTTTACGAGTTTATAGACGCCAGGTCTTACCACGTGGGTGATCCGGTATGGATCTTCCCAATTGGTCTCGAGTTTCCAGCGCCTCGCTCTTTGGTGTTTTTGAATACTTTTCGTAATACAAGATCACCAACCACGAATCTTCGTGACTTGACCTTAGAGTTGTAATTTCATGCCATTTCCTGGTGGTAGTTTTGGATGCGGGCGAAGGCTTGATCTCGTCGTTCCTCGATCAAGTCGAGGTTGTCCAGGAGTAATTGGTCGTTGGTTGTCGGGTTCGAGGTACATAGGCTCCGTCGGAGGCTTCCAACGGAGACTTCGGCGGGGACAACGGCTTCCATCCCGTAGGCTAGAGAGAAAGGTGTCTCTTCAGTTGCCCTTCGCGGGGTGGTTCGACATGCCCACAAGACTTCCGGCAATCTGTCGGCCCAAGACTTTTTCGTGGTTTCAAGGCGCTTTTTGAGGTTGGCTAAAACTGACTTATTAGCGGCCTCTGCGTGACCATTCCCTTGGGGGTACCTCGGAGTGGAAGTGGTGAGGCGTATGTTCCAGGTATCGTAGAACGCTCTAAAATCGTCTGATGTGAATTGGGTTCCATTGTCAGTGACGATTTCATACGGAACTCCATGGCGACATACGATATCTCGCCATACGAAGGTTTCTACCTTAACCCTTGTGACTTGCTGGAGGGCCTCTGCCTCGATCGATTTCGTAAAGTAGTCAGTTAAAATTAATATGAAGCGTAGCTTCTGCTGTCCGCCCGAAGGTACGAATGGACCGATCACATCCATGGACCATCTCATAAAGGGATATGGTGCCGATATTGAAGATAGCTTTTCGGTCGGCTGATGGATGATCGGGGCGTGCCTCTGACATTTGTCACATTGGGCGGAGTAGATCTCGCAATTTGCGATTATAGTTGGCCAAAAATAGCCTTGTCTCTTGATTCAAATGGCTAATGCCCGACCCCCCGAGTGATTCCCACATGAGCCTTCGTGCACCTCTGCCATAAGTTTGAGGGCATCAAGGCCGTAGACACATCTGAGGTACGGTCCTGAGATGCTTCGCTTGTAGAGATTGGATTCAATTATGCAATACCTTGCACTTAATGCCTTGAGNGGGGGGGGGGGGGGGGCTATACCCTCCCGAATGTATTGCATAATTCGAATTCGCCAGTCCAATCTTCCGAGTACTTTTTCGTGGAAGGGCGGAGCAGTAGCTTGCGTAGGTTCAGGCTTCGGATCGTTCCCTAGCTCTTCTTGAGTCGGGATCGTGCCCCCGGAGGTATTCTTAGAATCGGGCTCCTCGGAGGCTCTGTTCTCAGGAATACCTTCTGTATTGTTATTTAGTTTGGAGCTTCGAGACGTGCCCCCAGAAATTTCGCTTTCGGGGTTGGTGGCAGTGCAAATATTCGGCATGCGGGCCTGCTCTGTGCTCCCGGAAGCTCGCCTTCTGGTGTTTCGGGTTTTGGTTTTTGGAAACCAAAATGTGGTGAAGACTTGGGTGAAGGGCTCGTGCTGGACAGCTGCGGTAGCTATTCCTAGGGATCGAGCCTCCTCTTTTTGTTCTTCTAGGTTAGGTTTGATTGCGTATTTTATCGCTATGTCGATGTTAGGCTTTTCTATACCTTCCACGGGTATGATTCTTTTGACGAGGGGGTCGGAGGTAGATGCTTATGCAGCTAAAGCGTCAGCGGAGGAGTTTTCTCCGCGTGGGATCCTCGTGATTTCGAATTTGTCGAACTGTTTAGTGAGGTTTTGAACGACCTCGAGGTATGCCCCCATTCGCTCATCCCTCGTTTTGTATTCTCCGTGAAATTGGCTAGCTACTAACTGAGAGTCACTGTAAGCATTCAACTCTTGGATCCCGAGTCCTATTGCAAGCTTCAGGCCCGCAATCAGTGCTGCGTATTCGGCCTCATTTTTGGAGGCATTGAAGCCTAGTCTGTAAGACTGTTCTATTATTTCTCCCGTCGAGGAGGCTAGTCTTAGGCCAATCCTGGACCCCTGCTTCGAGGAGGCTCCGTCAACGTGGAGAGTCCATTTTGGGGTTGTGGAGTCCGCGGTCATGTATTCGGTGGATAGTTCGATGACAAATTTGGCTAGAACCTGGGCTTTAGCCGCCGTTCTCGGTCGGTATTCGATGTCGTACTCGCTGAGTTCAATGGCCCACTTAGCGAGGCGTCCAAACTGGCTAGAGCTGTGCAATATTGAGCGCAAAGGCTGAGATGTCATTACGACGATCGAGTGTGATTGGAAATACGGCCGGAGTTTCCTAGCTGCCGTGACATCCGCCAGGGCCAGTTTTTCCATAGCTGAATATCGTGTTTCGGCGTCTACAAGACTTTTACTGGTATAATAAACAGGTTTCTGTTCATTCTGCTCCTCCCTTACTAGTACTCCACTTACCGCCGCTGGGGAAACGGCGATATAAAGGTACAAAGGTTCCCCTTCAACGGGTTTCGAAAGGATCGGAGGCTGGGAAAGGTAGGCTTTGAGTTTTCTGAAGGCTTCTTCGCATTCTTCGTCCCACTGGAACTTTTTTTTGTTCCGTAGGAGTTTATAGTACGGAAGACACTTGTCGGTTGATCGGGAGATGAATCGGTTCAAAGCTGCGATTCGTCCCGTTAGCCTTTGTACCTCCCTGGTCGTTCTTGGCATTTCTAGGAAGGTAGCTATTTGTNCGATTCCTCGCTCCGTGACGAGGTACCAGAGAAATTCCCCGGAGGGTGCCCCGAAGGTGCACTTGGCAGGATTGAGTTTCATGTCATATTTGTTGAGGATATCGAAGCATTCTTTGAGATGATTGACATGGTCATCCCCATTGGCACACTTGACGAGCATGTCATCTATATAGACTTCCATCATTTTTCCGAGTTGTCCG
>OVAN01014497.1:0-11996 GCA_900406275.1 Anastatica hierochuntica | reverse complement strand
TTGGACAAAAAACAGATATTTGGAATGCAGAATCATGCTGAAGCATCAGAATTTTAGCCCTAGTTTACTTACTTTCCACCGTTGGATCGAGCTTAAACTTGGATACAAGATAGCCACATGAGTTAGATTTAATTTAGAGGTGGTTTGAAGGAAATCCAACGGTCCGATCAAAAGTTATGGTCATTTTACTGAACACCTGTCAAGCTGGCAACGAGGAGACGAATACACATAAATGAGTATCCTGACAGAAAGACAAAGATCGATCGATCTAGGACAAGGATCGATCTATCCCTGTCCCGACTCGACCAAAACAACTTATTTTGAACCACAACCGAAGATTGAAGACCCATATTACATATTAAAACACCCAGACTCGTTTTTAGGTTAGATTATGCTATTTTTCGATTTCTAGAGCAGACTTTTGAACCTTGTAATTCCGAGAGAGATCAGACTCTCCTGTACTTCGTTTTTGGAGAAGATTTCTTATCTCTACTCTTCGTTATTAATTCAATACAATATGTCTTTCTCAAATTCATCTTGCGTTGTTTTGATTGCTATGTGTGAGTAGATCTTTAGTTGGGTTTGGGTTTCTCTAAAAGGGATTTCATGATTCAGTGATTATTAGGTTGTTAGATTGGAGAATTAACTATTGATCTTCGCTTTTCTCTGTGTTTAATGCTTGAATTGGCTTGATCACCTAGTTTATGATATCTAGGATATTCAATACACCGAAAGTGATTCCTTGAATTCCTGAACCTGAGATTAAGCGAGCAAAGTGTCTTTAACCAACGACAGTTGAAGTTACTTCGCTTTGAGAGCAAATCAATCATGTTTAGAATGCATGCTTAGGATTTGAGACTCAACGAAAGTTAGTGTCTAGGATCCTTTAGCATAGATAATTAGCGCTGCGACAGTAGGTTAATTATAACTTTGTGAATTGAGCTGAGATGGTTCTTAAATGTTTCCCCTTTAACAATCTGTAATCCTGATGAAATAATTTCCCTGAGAACACCCTATGCCTAGCGTCTTTCTCCAATCATTTTACAACTCGTGTTTGCTTACTTTCTTTTGATTTCGAATTTAGTTTCCTCTTTACCAACTTTCTTTTCCGTCTTAGCCTGTATTTGATCTAATAGTTCTTTGTACACATTGGTCCTTGTGGATTTCGATACCCGAACCACTACAACGTACTTGACTGTACGCTTGCAGTGATTTCTTGGGTGAAAACCTGACCCATCAGTCTTACACCACTACATGCTGAAGTTGAGGCTTTGATTTGGGCGATGCACTGTATGATTTCTCATCAACAGGCGTCGGTGGCTTTTGCAACAGACAGTACCGAGTTAATGAAGATGGTTGAGCCTCCTCAAGAGTGATCAGCTTTCCGCATCTATTTGGAGGAAATAGAGACAATGAAAGGGAGTTTCATTACATATTTTCTAGCATACATTTCGCACAGTTTTAACACTCAAGCAGATCGGTTAACACGTAGTGCTCGCCAGCTTCCGTATACTATGTGTTATGTAAGCTCTGTGTTATCGGTTTGGATTACCGAATCGATTTAATTTTAAGTTGTTGACAAAAAAACACTAAACCATTAACCCTAATGAAAATGTTTTAATATGCTTAACATTTAAATATAAATGTTATATTAAAATAAATTTCATATACTTTTATATTTCATATACTTTTTATATTATATAACAATATGATCATCTATATTTTTTGTAAAAAAATTGTATATTAGAAATTATATAAATTATAAATTTAACGGTTTGTATAATTTTCAGTTTTAAAGGATAAAAAGACCATATAACCTAAACTTTATTAATAATCTAAACTACTAAATAAGTGTTTAACCTATACTTTATAATCTTTTCATTTAATATTAGTATGAGTGTTTGACAATAGATTCAAATTGATTCGTGGTTTATTTTTCCTTAATTTGGTTGAATTAAATAATTAAAAATATAAAAGAAATTCGAGAACTTATCCATTAATCAGATTAAGATGTTTTATTCTACATAGGATGTATGAGAGTCATGTAAATAATTTTCAATAGAACGACTTCTATATTTTCATGTTATAATTATGGGCTAGAAAAAAGTACTTGCTACCAAAAAAAAAACCTATCTGTCATTCAATATTTTGTTAGAAAAATATTTTAAAAAACCTCAGGCTATAAATATACTACTAGTTCGTAGTTGGTGTCATACAAAATATTTTGAATGAGTAGCTGTAGTGAGAAAACAGACAGGTTGACCCTTTAAAAAATACTAAGACCAAAATTATCCCTTAGAATCCTATAAGGGTTCTTATTTGTAAATATAATACTATTTTAAATGTTATATTTATTTTTTATTTTTTATTTTTGTTTAACAAATGAAATCAGAAAAAAAAATTGAAGAACCCAGCTCTTGAATTAGAGATGCAAGAGACAGTTCTCTTTCTCCCTCTTACTTTTACAATTGTTTTATATTTTTTTTTAAATACCGGGTTAAGAACCCCGCAGTGTTCATGGTCTAACAATTTGATCCACTTGGTTAAAATTATGAGTTTGTAACTACTTGGTTGCTATTTTCTTGATAGCAAAATTCGGAGCTTGTAGGAGTTGTTTAAAAGTGAATCTTAATTAAGTTGGCAAAGCTTGGATAAGATTGGATGGATCCATGTTAAACAAACTAAGTAGGCGAATCTTTGTTATAAAGATTTCCTTACACATTCAACTTCAATCTTTCCGCTGTTAGTTATCTTTTTTGTTGTAAAGGTTTTGAAAAGTTCTTAATCCGTTAAATATATAACTCTCTGAGTACATGTATTTTTTTTAACGTCTTATATTGATTCTAGTTACTCAGTTGATCTTCGTACAAGATATCATCCAGTCTTGGAGTTACGAGATTATACAACACAGATGATACATATCTTAAAGGTTTCTTGGCTATTTTGTCTGCCGCCTTATTGGAATGTCGCGGAACCCAGGAAAAGACGACTTCCTGGAAATGCTCAGCCTAGTAATGAACATCTTGTATGTAATTGTATAAGCCAAAGTGTTGTTGATCCTTGTTAATGATCTTCACCAGCGATTGGTTGTCTCCTTCGAAAACACAGTTTCTATACCCTCTCAACCAGGTTTGCTGCATGGAAATAATAAGTGTCTGTATTTCCAGTTCCAGGGGGTCGTGATTTGTCGGACTTATTGATGTACCAGCACACTTGTAAGTTCCGGTGTCGTCTCTAATAATCCAACTAGCTTTCGAAACACCTGAAGAATCACGTGATCCATCGTAATTGCATTTGATAAAGTTTGAACATGGTCGTTTCAATTCTGATTGTCGTATGTGGGTATGATGTGAGCTCCTACATACATTTGCTTCCTCTGTAGTGCATTCGGCGGTATCATCTTTTGCAGATTGTAAGTCTGATGTCCATTCCTTATGTTGTTGTTGATATACTAACACATTTCTACTTTTCCATAGACGCCATAATATCCTAAATGGTAGTTGTTGATGGAAATTAGTAAGCATATGATTAGCATTAATATCGAGAAGAAAGCTTATCTTGGTGTCAAAGCTTAGTTGAGGATCTAGCAACTGGGTCAATGGAATTCTGGAAGCTCGCCAAATACGTAATGCATGAGGACATAAGAAGAACAAATGATTCATGTCTTCATCAGCCGAACAACATCTATGACACAGGCTATCAATTGTAATACCTCTCACTCGTAAACATGTACCAATCGGGAGAGCCCCAAAGGAGCACCGCCAAAGCAAATTCTTTAGCTTTGGGGTAATACGTAGCTTCTAGATTCTTCTTTTGTTATTGATGTCACCAGGCGGAGGACGAGTACGTTGTTCCTCATATGCAAGAGTATTAGCAAACCAATTACCTGATTTTAATGTGTAGTGTCCATCTGTAGCGTAGTGCCATCCTACCATGTCGGTAGTTTTTCTTGTGCTCAACCATAATGATAGAATATGGGACACATCTTCTGTGGTAAAATGTGCTTGCAGTTTCGCGACATCCCATTGTCCATAACTATCAAAAAGCTCCGAGACATGAGTGTAAGATGATATCGGTCCTATGAGTTGATTTGGCGATCTTGGTGGAGATAGAGGAAGCTAAGGGTCAGACCATATCTTTGTTTGTGTTCCATTTCCAATGACCACGCGTAATCCTTTACATATAAGATCCCTGCCCTCCAATAGTGATTGCCAGACAAGTGACGGTTTTGTACCTTTAGTTGCGGTAAGGAGTGTAGAGTCTTCAAAATACCGGCCACGAAGTACACGGCAGGCGAGGCTATTTGGATTTTGTATGAGTCGCCATACTTGTTTACCAAGGAGAGCCAAGTTAAAATTTTGAAGATCACGAAATCCTAGACCACCCTCATTTTTCGAGTAACTCATCCGTTTCCAAGAGAACCAATGCATGGACCGCCTTCCGTGACTTTTGCTCCACCAGAACTTGGCTATTTCTCGCTTTATATCTTCACAAATACCAACAGGAAGTTTAAAAACATTCATAGTATATACTGGGAGCGCCAAGGCGATTTTCTTTAGTAGAATTTCCTTGCCAGCTTCCGACAAGAATTTATAAGACCAGCCTTCAGTTCTCATCTTGACTTTCTACACAATATATCAGAACACTTCTTTTTTCTTTCTTCCAATGTGCTCGGGTAAGCCTAGATAGCTCCCATGGCCTCCGTCATTATGAATATTGAGAACCCCTCGAAGATTAGTTTTGACATCCTCTCGAACTCGTGACACAAAAGTCACTGCCGATTTGTTTAGGTTGACAGCTTGGCCGGAAAGAGTCTCATAACATTCCAGAGTGCGTTTGATCGATCTTGCAGATCGAGGGTGGGCGTGACTGAAGAATAATGCATCATCTGCAAAGAAAAGGTTATTGATCGTTGGACTTGTGTTGCTAAGCTTGATCCCTTTAATCATCTTTAGCGACGCCTCTTTGTTAAATAAGTGAGTAAGCACTTCAGCACACAATATAAAAAGATAAGACGAAAGAGGATCACCTTGCCTAATACCACGAGTAGGAGTAATATATCCGTGTGTTGAGCCATTAATCAATACGGAGAAAGTAATCGATTCTACGCATTTCATTATCCAAGAAATCCACAGAGGGTCAAACCCCATAGCTGTCATGACGTCGCGTAAGAAATGCCATTCAACACGATCATACGCTTTTGAAATATCCGTTTTCACTGCCATATATGACTTCGCCCACCATTTTCGTGACTTCAAGGAGTGTAATACCTCATGCACCACAATAACATTATCAACACTTTGTCTACCGGGAATAAACGCCGCTTGGTTCTCCGATATAATTGTAGAGAGGTATCCTTTGAGACGATTGACAAGGATCTTTGATATGAGGTTGTAAGAGACATTACATAGAGCTATTGGATGAAAGTCAGCCATCGTTTTAGGGATATCTATCTTCGGCAGTTGGAAAATATTTGTGTGATTGTTACATGCGTCCATTCGTCCTTCATTGAAAAAGCCACGTACCATTGCAATTGTGTCTGGTCCGATTGTAGGCCAAAATTGCTGATAAAATGAACCAATAAAATCCGTCTGGGCCTGGCGCTCTAGTAGGCCCAATTTTTTGCACAGCCTGTCGAACCTCTTCATCAGAAACAGGATGCGTAAGGTCCAGGTTCATATCATGTGTGATTCTTCTTGGAAAATCCCTAAAAGTCTCTTACTGTAGTCGTTGATAGTTTGTTTGCGGGAACAACCTGAACAAATCTGTGAAGTATGCTGTAGCCACTGTCCCAATCTCCTCATCTCCACGATATATATGTCCCCGATCATCTTTAATAGCAAGTATATGATTCCTTGCAAGTCTAGATTTTGTTGAAGCGATGAAAAATTTAGTGTTCTGAGCACCTTTGGCTAACCACATGTTTCTACTTTTAATTTTCCAGAAATGCTCTTCAGCTTTATATGCCTTATGGAGCTCATGTTTGATGTTATTGATGCTCGTTGTTGAAGCTCCCATTGTTTGAGCTTGATCAAGCTCTGTTTTGAGCTTTGCAATCCTGACCGCAAGATTTGAGTTATTTTCCCGCCGCCATTTTGAAATTGTCTTACGAGAAATCCTCAGTTTCTCGTCAAAAGTGAAGTGATGAAGGGAAGATATATTCCAGTTAGCTTGAACCACCTCTCGAAAATCATCGTTCTCAGCTAGTGCACCATCATACACAAAACATCCTCGTCGATTGTCTATGAACTTGGAAGTGTAAATAATTAATGGCCTATGATCTGAACCTTCAAAAGGCAAGAATTCAACTAACGAAGATGGATGATTTGCAAGTCATTCAGAGTTAGCCATCGCCCGATCCAAGCAACACCAAACAGTGTGTGCATTTCTCTTTCCGATCCATGTAAACTTATTTCCAACACTCTTTAGATCTCTAAAATTACAAGTAGAAATCATTTGCCGAAAATTCATGAAGCTACTCTCAACTCTTCTCGGCCCTCCTTTCTTCTCTTCATTTGATAATATCTTATTGAAATCACCTGTGATTAGCCATGGAGCATTTCTTGTTATCGAAATTCTTTCTAGCCTCTCCTAAAGAATGTGTCTCATCTTAGGCTCAGGAAAACCATACACAAACGAAAAATAAAAGGAGACTTCATTAAAGGAAACAAGACAGTCTACAAGGTGGGAATCGCTAAAACAAAAGGAGAGGGAAACAGAAAGCTTAGAAAAGATGGCTATGCCACCACTTAAACCATTAGGTGAAACTATATGAATTGAATCATAACCAATATCTGAACAAACGTCTCGAACATGATCATCTTGTTGCTTTGTTTCTAGAAGGCAAATGATGTCCGGGAGATATTTTTGACGTATCTCCTTGAGACGTCAAACTGTCAAGTCAATGCCTATTCATGAGTACATGTATTATTCGGCATTTAGTATGAGTAAATATTTCATATAATATAATATCTTTTTTTGTTAACCTTGTAAGATCATATCTTTTATAAATAAGGGTTAATTTTTTAGACCATGAATAACGCGGGTGTCTAACTAGAGTTTCTTATAAATAAATTAATAAAAAATGAAAAATTTGGAGAGGGAAGAAGAATTGAGGAGAGACGTTTATAGAACTGATTCTCTCAAATTGGTAGAAAAAAAACTAATTCTCTCAAATTTTAAGAACCCAAACACAAGTGTTCTATTTTCATTGGTTTAGAAAATTTAAAATATTAAAATATAATACTAACAATTAAAATAATATTTCTTTATATTTTTTAGATACTGTCAGTTATAATCTTGTCCTTATATATCTAATAAAACATTAATTAAAAAGTTGGGAGTGCCAAAAAAGATAATAATTAAATAATGGGTGTGATAGAAAAAAACTCCCCTTTTATTAGCGCAAAAAAACAATGGAACAAAATAGTAATCTACAATTTTTGGAGATTTGGATTCTTAATTAATGGGTCAATCATGATTATATCTTATAATTTCCCAATAAATAATGTATTATATGATCTTTCAACCATATTTCTTACCTCTTTTATTTATTTTTTTTATCAGAGTCGCGTTTTTTACTCTTTCTTCATAACTATGATATATTATGAAACTCCAGTTTATAATGTCATAGTTGTGTGTGAGTAGAGCTTATAAGGATTATTTTGACTATCTATGTCACTATAATGCACTTATCTTTTCGGTCATTGGTCCTCACAGAACTTCACAGTTAAACGTGCTTGTGCTAGAGAAATACTAGGAAGGGTAAACTTCCATGAAGTGATTCGCTGAATCATGCGAGTGAGAACAAAACACTGGGAAGAATCACGTGGTGATTGCATGGGTTAAATCATGACTTTTAAAGCCTCTCGGGCGTGGCGCTCCCGACTGTCAGATAGAATGGATCCGCGGCCCTAGAGAAAAATCCAGGAAAAACCGTTTGAGGTGTTATGTATATCTTTAAAAACCCTAATTAAAATTCATCACAAGTCATCGATGGTACGTACCGTAAAATAAAAATTTTCAGGCCTTTAAAAGTCAACAAAATTCTTAAAAATTTTCTACCATACAAGCATTCTCAATCTTCAGCGAATAAAGAAAATCCAGAACTTCACATCGTTTGGTTGAGTTGAGATGTGATTTAGCATATAGCGGTCCAAATTACAAAAGGTTGAAGCAAACGTTCAAAGGAAATGAAGGTATAAACCGACGAAGAAGCATACATATATATGAGTTCCAGAAGTTCTTTCTATTTTTTGAATTTTTTTTTTAAAATGGCGAAGTATTATAGTAAAAGAACAGCCTCGTGGAAAATGGAGTTGGAATAGAAGCAATGAAAACATAGGGTGCAAATGGATGTATTTATAGCTGAAAAATTTTTGGAGTAATCAACATTTCCTCCATATTCCTCTCAAATTGTACCATTTACAAAAAATATGTAATTGTAGTAAAACTTATGAGACCCAAACAATGAGTGGAAAATGTGAGGAACAATGAGGGTAACAAATAATATTTTTTTAATATCTTTGTTAATTCATTTTGTTTCAAAATATTTTTGCTAAAATATAGGAATATTCAAATCGTTTCTTTGAAAAATTGTTTACAATTCAGAAATTTTTTTACTAAAATGTAAGAACATTTAAAACATTTTATTAACAAAATTTGTTTTACCACTCGTGAAATATTTTTTTTTGAAATGGTCAAAATATTTTCTTTTTAAGAAAATCAACAAATTGTTTTACAATTCGTAAAATATTTCCTTGAAATGATCAAAACATTTTTCTTTTAAAAAATCAACTATATAGGTCTTATCATTGACGTTATATTTAATTTCAAATAATAAAGTTACTTTTTTTCTCAAAAAATTGTATTTTTATTTTTAATTTTTAAAAACTTTATAATAAAATTAAAATTTATTAGTCTACATTTTCTGTCAAATATATTTTCATAATATTAACATATTTAATATTAGCTTCTTTTATTCCTCTATATTCCTCTAAATATGAATCAGTTATCATTCCTCAACGATTATTCATTTCATTCATTTTTTCCTCTCATCATCATTATTCCACCCATTTTTATTCCACTCGTTATTTTTCCTCTCTTTCGACTTATTCCTTCCACACACTACCATTTGGAGCCATAATGAAACCAAAAATGAAGAGAAGGAACTGAAATCGGAGGAACGTGCAAGAAAAAAGGCTATCATACAAAACGTACAATGTAGAGAGAAAAAGAGAAAAAGAAGAAGGAAAAGTGATTCCTTTATCCTCAAGTAAATAGTTATACGATGTACTTCCCTCCATATATGCAAGCATGATCATATCAACATGTGCTACCACACAGGTCCTAACTTTATTTTTTTTGTAAAAGACACATGCCCTAACCTTTTCTTTCAAAAAATTGTTACCAGTTCAGAGCTTAGTTGTTGTTTTACTAGTTATATAGTAACCACTTTCGGTTTTTATTTTATTTGTATTCGCTTATATGAAAGTTAACCATTTCAAAAAAAGACATACTATTTTACATTAGATCATCTAACTATAAAAAAGTAGTCTCACTAAGTTTACAATGCCATATACGTTATAATGATTTACTACGATTGAAAAATATATATTTGTATTCAAAATACGTTTGATTGAAAAAATCTACTTTTTCGTATTTATTTTTATATATATAAAAATCTATAAAACTATTTAAAGTTTGGAGGGTAAAGGTGTTTTAAAAAAACTAAAAAGTAAGATAACTTAAAACAAGGGGCAAATTTGACAAATTATACTTAAAATTTGTTTAATTATTTTAGTGAAAAAATATAGATGATTATATCCTTAATTAAAGTTTTTTTTGGCATCTCAGAAATTCACCCATAATTAAAAATCCCTCGTGAATTTCCGACTTCACGGTTATTGATTAAAATGTTAGTGGAAACACGCGCAGATATATTTACTAAGCCCGGGGACTTATTTAATTTGTCAAAACAAATATATTATTAACAAACATCGGATTGCATGCATAAATTTGAGTAGCTTTATAGCAGCAGATGCTGCCTGCAAATCTCGCTTCTCAAAAGTAACAACTTCCAAATACAATTACACTCATTATGACTCCACACTCACAGATATCTCTCGCAAACACACATATATGTAGAATAGATACAAGGGGAGCCTTCCTTTATTCCTCGGACAAGAGATGTTCATCGATCTCTTTGGAGACTTCGACTGCGAACTGAAGAAGAGTTTCAGGATGAGCCACCTCCTCGTTGATTTTCTCATACTCAAAGTGCCAGTGTGCAACACTTCCAGGTTCACCTTCCTTAGGGGTCACATGGAAGTTGATCACGAAACTCTTGTACTCATTCATTAGATCACCCTCTAATACCGTGTATGTGGCCCGATTGTTCTCCAGGTCTATCATGTCAATGCTCGCCTTCATTACTTTTGCCTCCCCATCTGATTAAACATACATATATTCAAATAGGTTTGAAACTGTTAGAAATCTTACGAGATTTAAAAGTTGTATTTAAAACATATGGACCAACCCATCTGTTCCTCGCTTAATCTTATTTGGAAACTGATAAATATTGTTACATATAAATTGAGATATATAAATTTGACTTGCCATGAACGTAATTCCAGGACATGACTGCACCAACTTGGCCCATTTCGCCTTCATGCAGCTCACAGCTCTGAACTTTATCCGGAGATGCATCAGAGATTTTGTGAGGTTTCCCGACAAGCATGTCATGCAACTTCTCCGGTGAAGATTTTAACTCCACGGTTGTCTCAACGATCCCGACCAAACTAGATGCTTCTTCGGCCATTTTTGATCTCACTGTAATTTGCAAACAAATGTCTTGTAGGGGTTTTAGTTTTTAGAGTGAATTGGTTCCCTTATGAGTTCTTTAACCCCTTTTATAGAAAAAAAATTTTAATTTATTACTAACAATATTTTGATAAGTTCTTCTTCTATGTGATCACGTTAGCCCATCTGTCCATGGCTGATAAGGCTAAATTATTTGATGTTTTATTTTAAAAATTGTCAAACTAAGACAATATAAAATATAGTTTAATAATTATATATACAAAATATTTTGAATGAGTAGCACTAGCAGTGAGAAAGTGGACAGTTCCGGACTCTTAAAACTTATATAAAGCCACCCAGCCATTCCGCTTGTTACAAGTCATAGCCAAATACGGTATATTGTGTCAATAAATAAATTTAATATATCGATAAACAAGTTTTATCTAGTCTCAAATTTAGTTTTCTTATTTAGTTAATCTCTAAATGGATAAAATATATATCCAACATGATTACTTTATAGAGGTTTTACTACAAATAATATGGTTAGGGTTATACATACATACATACATGCCGAACCAATTGGTTAATTAAGAGAATGTATCCATTGGTAAGCTTTGGGTAAATGGCGCACAGTTGACATCACAACAAATTCTTTTTGTTCCATTTAGATAGCAAAAGTTTAGAGCTTTTAAGAGTTGCTTCTTGCCTTTGTTTGGCGAAGCTTGGATGTGACGAAATCCATACTAAATAAATGACCCATTACACGATTCACTCATTGATTTCTTTTTTTCTTTGGCTGTCGATTCTTTAGTAGATAAGCTTCTTGAAAAGTTCTTACTCCGTCGAATATGAACTCTGAAAATACGTGTAGCATTCTATATATATATTTATAAATAATTTCTAAAATGTCATCCTTTTTGTCAACTCTATAAGATCACATCTTATGTAAATGGAATACACGTTACCGATCTAAATGATAATAAGCATTAGAATGATGTGTAGCTAGGTTGAAAAAGATCGTTTACTTGGCCGTGTCGGTTGACAAAGAACGTTTAATTTTATCCCCCCTAAAATTATTACTATAACTTTTTTAGATCAGGTTTAAGGTGGTGTTGTTGATTTTGATCTTTAATCTTGATTGAGTGTTACGCAATACTAAAGTATGAGACACAAGTTTTGTTGACCCAGAGTTCGAT
>OVAN01014496.1:0-11998 GCA_900406275.1 Anastatica hierochuntica | reverse complement strand
TGAGAGCTGGCAATGAAATCAGCTATAAGGCTCAGGGAGAAGGTGTGACTGACCGTACAAGGTATCAAATTGCAACCTCCAACAAATTCGCTACTCTTGGGATTGATGCTGACGCTTGATGANTGACGCCTGATGATTACAAGTGTCAGACGATTAGGTCATGAATAGGTGTATAAGAGCAACCTCTCTCTCTGTAATTGAATCATTGAAATACATCTAATAAAACAGAGCATTTTCTTTCATCTCTTCAAAAGCTCAAAGCTACTTACATATACCATACAAGAATTAATATGAAAAGTGGATTCTACATAGTCGAGATTTGATCTCTCTCCTTCACTCAAAATCGCGATGTAGTTGGACAGTTGAATGATGACTATAGTCCCGAAAAAAGTTATATATTTCTTCTATTCGCATCACTAGTAAAAGAAGGCAATAAGAGCACCCCCCATCAGTAAAATCGAAGGGGCTCGATTCTCCAACACTTTTTTCTTTTTTTTTCGTTTGATTTAAAAAAAAATTAATAAAGTAACCAATCGCGGACCGCCACGTGTTGTGGGGCCCGCGACACAGTTGCTGATACGGGTACACTCCCAGTAACCCTCAAAAGACAAGTTCATAATCAACATAATATTATAATATTTTTTTTATTGAAAATTGTGAACCTGGATAATAAACCCTTGATAGACATGATCTAAAACTTTTTTGTGCGTACTTTTCAAAAGAATAAAACAAAGAAAATGAAGAAGAACAAGAAGATGAAGGTGAAGGATTGTTCATCTTTTGCATCTTCTACAAATTAATAAGATAGTAAATGAGAAAAGAAGACGAGAGACTGCAGTCTCTTTGTTTCTTGGTGGAGTAAACACCATTGACTACCTAACTAAGGTAAGGTAAAAATATAGAATGACAAGATACAATATATTGGGTGTTACAAAATTTATTAATTCAATTTACTTGCTCCATTTTTTTCTACCAAAATTTTAATATGTGTAGTGATGAACTACACATAAAAAATGATGCAAAAACTACGTAATTACGTCAAAATTTCATCTACTTGAATCCCATCTAAACTTAAATCTGAGCCCAAATCAATCATGACTAGACTTAGTACGGAAGCATATGGTTTAGCATGAAATCATTCTATTACTTATTTTGGGCTAAAAATTTCTCCTTCAAACAATTTGACATGTGAATACATTATTTTATAATGGTGGCCAAGATCATTTTCATAAACCCATTATTCCATCAAAGGATTTCGAAAGAAAATCACAACATGTCTTTTAAAACTAAGCTCCAACACCAAGACCATAAATAAACAATTTATTTGAATATATATATACACACGAAACATTCATAGTTCATACAACAAAAACGCCACACGGTCGATGAATGTTATTTACCATCATTAATTATACAAAAGACAATGTGGACCACGTACGTATATAACGTACACCAAAAGGAGCATCATCACTCCTTTTTTCTGCTGTTTTTCTTGTTGGACCAATGCTTATATATATATATAGAAGAAAAATGATACACAAATACATAATATAATCATGCATGCGTCAGAGAGAAATCGTTTTCATGAGATTCGTATATATATATATATATATAATATATATATAAAGGGTTCATAAGTTGTGATCATGAACATCACGATCAGTCGTCGGATTCTTTAGAAGAATCCGAGATTATCTTCTGGATCATCTGATTTGTCTCTTCCTCCGACATTTGTTCTTGTTTGCTTTGCCTCTCTTCATACTTCTTGAAGAACTCCTTGTTCTCTTTCTCAAGCTCCTTCCAAACTGTAATATTTATTCATCTTTTATATTTTTTATCAATTCTTTATGTGATAACAAAAAAAAAAAAAAATTATATCACAATAAGAGCATGATTAATGTGGGTCTCTTAGGGTGGATTCTTAGGATCGGTTAAGAGACGGTCTCTTAGTTTTTAACTAAAAAAACTAAGAACCGTCTCTTAAATAAGAACTTTAAGAGACAGTTCATAGTTTTTTTAATTAAAAACTAAGAGAGATCCGTCTCTTAACCGACCCTAAGAACTCCACCTTAAGAGACCCGCATTAATCATGCTCTAACGATCTAGTTTTTTCTTTATCTCGTATATGATTAAGTTGTAGCTCAAATAGTGTTATAAAGGCAGTCTTATACTAATCGTTATAGTTTATGCATGAGAACTCATATGAAACACAAATATATTCAATACCGATCGATCACGTACGAAAGATCATGCATAAATATATGTACATAAGTCGCAAGGTCCATATTCTACGTGATGGTGTAAGTATGCATGGATATGTCCACAATTTATACATATATATATAGACATGTTGTTCCATTAAGAGTACATGTGTGTGTGTGTGTGTGTGTTGAGAGTTATAAGAACATAGAAGAGTATAAAAAAAAAGATGAGAGAGAGAGAGAGGGAGAGAGAGAGAGAACCAGTGGTGGTGATGACAGGAGTGATGTTTGCATATTTAGAGAGAGCTTCCACACATTCTTCTTTACTCATGTGGAAGATCAAACATTTCTCTATCATGTGCTGCACCTATACATACATAAACGCATCCAAAGATATTGAACTATACAAATGAAGAAGAGGGTTCTTGGATCATATATACAATATTACCATGTGAATGTAAGAAGCAGAGGAAGAGTTAGCCATTAGCAATGGAAACCCTAGAACTTATTAACACCCAAAACTCAAAAGAGAGCCTTCTCTAAAAGCCACTTGTAGAGATAAAGACACTCATATATAGAAGAAGATCATGCAGAAAAGAAAAAACAAGAAAAAACAATGAAGACAAAAGAGTGAATAGTTGAATGATAATATGCATGCATGGGGACACAAGCCCCACGTGGGAGATTGATCTTAATTGGTTGAGAAAGGATTATAAGAGATTTTTAAAATCACTCTTTCTCTCTTCTCCCTTCGTTTCTTTTCATTTTCATCTTTGGGCTTTATCCACGTGATCAATGGCCCCTCTCTTTCGGCTATCTTCTGCAAAAAAAATAAAATAAAAAACACTTAGTCGAGTTTTAATTTCCATAATCTTCTAGAAAATCATAATTTTTTGTTGTTAATTATAGTCAAAATTTTATTAGAAGGGTTACTTTTGTGGGGGTCATCTTTGCTTTAAAGAAAAAAAAAATGTGAGCAAAGCCTTTAGTCTAGTGACATGCGCTCAGCTCACTAAATTCGGAGGTCGAGGGTTCGAATTTCCGGTCACGCATATGTGCGCGCAAGTCTCGTATGAGGGGTTATGGGCTACTGGATCAGCCTATTGTGATATGGACTCTTCGTATGTGAGGATAAAATTCTCGGTATTAGGGTTAGGGCCACCGGACCGGTCCGTTGTGGCCCAGATTGCCGACAAAAAAAAATGTGTACGGAATTGTAGAGGGTGATTAATAAATAAATGATATGATCTTCTTGACACAATATAAACTTTACCAAACAAAAAATCCATAGTATGTAATCTATAATTTTAAGCTTGAACACATTCCTTAAGACTTCCATCAAGAAAACATCTCTTGCAAGAGATTCAACGTGTAGCTACGTACCGTGTCTACCGTCCTGGGTTCGACTTTCCATTTGATAATTGGTTAGAGAAAATATAGAAGAGGAAGAAAGAAAAATTGAAAGAACTATATGGTGTTGACATGGATATTCGAAGTTATCATACATATGGTGTTGAGTCTACATTTGATTATTAGTTTTTTTATCGTCTAAATTATAGATATATACTGCTATTACAAATTTTGAGAAACAATTTTTAAGACAATTTTTCAGTGGACAAATATTTTCGCTCTATTTGTTATATATTTGAACTATGCTAAAGATTTTCTATATTATAAGTATGTTTCAATTAATCTGCAATAAATCGTATTTTCGGGGAATCAATCTTCATATCTCATGGTGTATACGCATTAAATATCCTTTAATCAATTACTAAACTAAGACCATGATTAAAAGAGATTCTTAACAAGGGTTTTTAAAGAAAAAAATTAATATTTTAATTTTGGGTTCTTAAAATCTTAAGAACCCTTGTGAAAGTTTTTTTAAAGAACTTGCATTAATCATAGTCTAAAGGACTTCCAAGATTGATTATTAGTTTGGTCAAATCATTTGAAAATACATTTGAATTGATAGACGAAGTTATGTTAGTGGTTGATATAAAATATAGACTTTTTATTTATTAAGCATAATATTGTATAATTGTTTTAGATTACACACATATATGAAATATTTACTAGCCAACTAACTTAGGTCTACGAACCAAAATATGAAGACATGTCACACATAAGACCACCTCCAACGGGAGATGGAGAGGAGTCCTTAGCTCTATTTCCTAAAAAAAAACAATTTAATAATCAATCGGGTCAGTAAATAGTGAAGGATTTAATCCTTCAAATCCCTCTCTAAGGACCGAAACATGCTCAGGTATGTTACTGTTCATGGGGTCCACTTACACGTGGCGGTCTGCGATTGGTCACTATTTTAATTTTAATTTTTCTTTTTTTTAATTGAGGCGAAAAAAATAAAAAAATAAAAAAAAAATTGAAAATTTTTTTTCTTAAGAACTCCAATGGTGTTTCACCATTGGAGATACCCTAACGATAGTTTTCTAGTTGGGTAAGGGAGACGCGGGAGATTAAAGTTTTTGATGCGAGACCAATGGCATGAAGACATGTCACGTATGACAATCTACAATGAGATCAAATAATCTCAAATCGCAGAACAAGCTAAGTGACGTGGACAAAATGGTCACTAGAGAGAGAGAGAATCTAGAAAAGGGTTACGTAAAGAAGTCACAGACAAACACATTGTGTGTGTGTTTTGTCGAAATCTAAGGTTTTAAGAAGGATCTATCAAATTCAGACATTTAATTTTAAACTATACATCTTGATATGATTCCACATCATGTGGACCTTTCATTTTTGAGTCCTGAAACAGCAACTATTCTCTCTCGAATCAAAATTTCAAAAAACCCTATTCACCACTTTCTCTTTCTCTCTCATTTTTCTCCTCTACCACAAGATTACAAACAAGACGCTTATTCTCTCTCATCCACTTATTCAATTTACCTAGATACTTTCTTATCCCTACTCTTACCAATATCATAATATCATGTTCATTTGAATCCGTTTATATGATCACCGAATCAACAGTTAACAGTGCACGAATGCTATCATACCGCCACTAATGCATCGGATCTCATCAGAATTCCATAATTAAACGTGGTTGGGCGAATAGTATTAGCATGAGTGACTTTTCGGAAAATCTTCATGTTGCACCCATTTTTAAAATTTGACAAAAAAATAGTTAACACTGCACGGTGTGCATTTCATTTTTTTTTTTTTTTGGTCACCAAAGAAACTTTTTATTACTCTTCACGAACAGAAGGATCTTGAGCTAACAGTGCTCGACGTGGTAACGAATCCGCAATAGAATTCGTAGTTCGTGGTACAAACGAAACAATAACAGTAGAAAAACACTAGGTAAGACTCCTAATGTCTGTCAGAAGACCAATAATATCAATATGGTCCTCACCACTGTTGATCAAACCGACCAACACTTGGGAATCAGAGTGCAGAAGCAACTCCGTAATCCCTAACACAATAGTCTGGCTAAGCGCTGACCAAATAGCCAAGGCCTCTGCTGCCAACGCCGAAGGCAAACCCTCGTTAAAAGAAACATACTTTGCCATTGTAGAACCATTCGAAGTGGAGAAAAACCAACCTAGGCCACCACTCTTCGAAGAGGGATCCCAAGAAACGTCCACCTAACAGCTAAAACGCGACGGTGTGCATTTCATTTATAACCAAATTTTAAAAACAATTTTTGTTATACCATTAAAAAATCAAATGTGAACTTGTATAAAAACAAATGTGAACTTGTAGAAGTAGTTTCACCATGTGTTCAAAGGTTTACTAAATATACCAATATGTAACAATTTATATTTGGTTGATTAATCATCATTTATAATATGATAATATTTTTTTATGATGATATAATAGGCCTTAAAAACAAATAATAAGTGTTACGCGAGAAATTAGCTTAACCCTATTATTTTTTGGGCTAGACTGAGTCGTCTGATATATATCGGATTTACTTAATGGTCACTTCTAATAAATAATGAATTCAAATTAAATAAGAAGTTTCTATTTATAACTTTTCTACCAAATAATGAAAGCAAATCATAACCACTTTAACTTCTTTTCGTCTTTATGTTTGGCATATTGTGATAGTAGAAACTCAAGCCTTAACCATTCAAAAAATTTTCCCCCTAAATGTGACCTTTGGCATAAAAAATGTTAAATTTGACTATTCTCTTGCCACTATATTCATGATTTACAAAAAAAAACATTATAGTTATCATGATAAATCCATATTTTTCCAAATTTATAGGCGTCGTAAAAGACTTCTGAACCAAAAATTTCGGTTCTTTCGGTTCCGGTTCAAAAAATTTCGATTTTTGCAGTTCAATTCTTCGATTCCGGATAATATGTCTAACCCTAAACTTAACCCCTTTTTTCGCGTCTAACCCTAAACTTAACCATGCATTTTTTTTATAAATACGTTTTTTAGTTGCAATAAATTGTTACATTTCAATAAACACAATACAATCTCTATCTTTCTATAGAGTTTCTGATGAATAATATAAATTGTTACCTTACCGTGGTCTAATGGTAAAGACGGGATGCTTCCTGGGAACAGGTTGCGAGTTCTAACTTTGTCGGAGGGTACTACCTCACGATATCTCTGCTCACCCACAAGGATATGGATCCTTGTTTTCGGCTCATTTGAATATCCAGCGAGAGAGTCTATTCGTGGGTTGGTCTCACACCCAGGAATTAAGTTTAGTTCATTATCGATCTAGGTTTAACCCTTAAAAAAAAATATCACTAGAGAAGAGACAACATAAAAAGAGACAACAATGCAAAAAGAGACAAAGTTGATGCAGTAGACTCATATTATTGCCTTAACTCAATTTTCAAACCAAAAGCTCTCCCACGAAAGCAAAATCCAAAATTTTGTCGTAAAGACAAGTGGAGATTCTATTGACCACACCACACTCACCCCACTTGAATTTTCTTTCTCTCTAAGCTTAAGCCATTTCTTTAAAAATGTTAAAGTGCACGATGTGATTGAATTTCATTCACCCAATGAGAGCATGCCATGTAAGCAAAATGGAATAAGTTTGTTGTATTTTTCCTTTGAGACAAAAACAATGTGAGAGATGTATAAACGTATAGGGGCATACATAGGTATTCAATTATTTTAAGGTGTCTCGTACTCTTTATGATACAATACAATTCCTTTTTCTGCCAATTCTGAGCTTATTTGTTTGTACTAGAGAAAGCAAAAGAAAATATCTGTTCGATTAGTTTGTATCAACCGTGTATAAATGTCTATATGATAACATTGTTTGTTCAAAATAGCAAAATTTAGATGTATTTATTTAAATTTTGAAGTTTGGTAAAAGATATCGAAATAAACAATAACTCAACTGAAAATGGAATAAAAATAACTTAGATATTTTTAATGTTGAAAATATACTGAAATAATTGTTTTTTTTTAGTTCAGGGGTGGACACTCGGTTGTTTTGTTCAGTTCGATTTGATTAGTTCGATTTCTAAATTTTTGAATCATATTGGAACTGAGAGGTTTTCAGTTCGGTCTCGATTCGGAAGCAGTTCTAATGAGAGAAGTAACTATATGAATATAAATTTCTGGTTATTTTCGATACTTTTAGATATTTTTGAGTTTTTTTTTTACTTTTAGGTATTTTTGAATATCTTAGGTGTTTTAAATTTTTTTAGGTACTTTCTAGTATTTTTGGTTATATTTGATCGTCACCCAAAATATTGCAGTTCGGTTCGATTCTTTCTGTTTCCAAAAGTTGGAATTGTTTTGGTATATTTTAGTTTACCGGTTTGGTTTCGGTTTCTGTTAACGGTTCGGCTTTTCGGTTTTGGATAGTTTGCCTATCTCTGTTTTAGGTTCACTTTTACAAGTTGTCCAAGTTGTGAAACAAAATTTTGGCTCCACCTTTAGAGTGGTTCCAACTTTAGTTTGGGAAGCTTTTATACTATTTTGATAACAAGTTCGGCTGCTCAACTTAGGATATTTCTTTTTAACTGGGAAGAGTTTTGGTCATGCCCACTAATCTCTCTTTAAACTCGGGACTAGTTTTTGTTAATATCGAATGACATCGCTAAAGCATAATTTCTAGTGGAATCGAACCATGGATATAAGAGAACCAACTTGTTACACAAAGCCACTAGTCTAACACACCTAAACTATGGATACAGCAGATGCAACTCGTTGCACTAAACCACTAGTTCAACGTCTCTTTGGTAACTTAGGATTCTTAAATCTCTTTAAATTGTTTTTAGACTATTTGATTAACTAGGCTCTCTCAACTAATTCATATAAGTATTATAACATATTATGCAATTTTGATTTGGAATCAAAGAACCATCTTCTATTTACATGCATGTTCTCATATCCATCATGGTAGTATATTGTAGACTTATTGCACCAATGTTAGACTTATTACATCCATGTGACTCGTCGACGGCTTCTACGTCATAGACTTATTGCACCAAGATTATTCAACTTCTTAATAGTACTATGCATCTCACAAACTACGTACACGTTATAAAAATGCATCATAGGTCCCGTCTTGATTCCCCGTTCTAGTTAGGATTTTAATTAATTGATTGGAAACAATTATATATCTTCCAATCAAATGTATACTATGATTTATATGTTGGATTCCGTTCTTTTGGCTCTCGGTTATTTCGGTTCCTAAGTTTTTTTTAATGGTCTGAATAATTAATATTGTTATTCAATTTTGAGAAATAACTACAAAAATAATTTGTCACTGAACAGATCTTTTTTTCTCGTATCACTAAGACAAACGATTTTATTTGCGCCATGTTGTAGATTTCCTATAACTATGTTTCTATTAATTTGCAGTAAATCGCATCTTCGGAGATCTGGATGTAGAAGTATTAGTTAACTCTTATGTCAACCACTAGACTAAGAGAGTTCTACACAGTTCCTAAGTTTAGGTATCCATTTAGGAGATGAGGAAATTTTGGTTCAGTTTCTATTCGGGTTGGGTCGGTTTTGGTTACTTAAATTCGGGAAAGAAAAAAAATCAAAAAGAATTTCGATTCTAAATCGGCTTCGAGTAGTTCAAATATTTTCGAAAATTTTTCGTGTATTTTAGTATTTCCTTATATTATTTCGGATTTTTTTTCTATTTCGGATATATTTAGTTATTTGATCTAAAATATCTGAAATATCTTAAAATACATCATTACATTTAGAGTATTTCCAAATATCCAAAATATTTCGATTTCGTTCTGTATTCAGTTTCAGTTTTTTCGGTTTTTATCGATAACCGTTCGAGCTTTATAAAAAAAATTCGGTTCGGCTCCGATTTTTAATTTTTCGGTAATATCAAATTATAAAAATATGGGCTTTAATTAATGGTCATAGGTCTATATAGAAACCAAATATAACAAAGCCCAATACAAATACTTTAATGGGCTTATAGACAAGCCCATTAGCTACTAAACTCATGAGAAACTTTAAAAGAAGATAAAGTATATAAACTAAGAGGTTCAGATTTATCCAAAATCAAAGCTTCCATTTTTATTAAACACAAGCCATGGTGATTGTTCTCACTCACATCTCCACTTCCTTCCACCAAATCTCTCCTTCCTTCTTCCACCTCCGCCTCCGTTCTTCATCTCCTCCCAAACTCCTCCGTCGCGGCGGCGGCGGCGGCGGAGGTTTCGCCTTCTCAATCCGCGCTTACATAGAGAAACCTAACTCTTTCTCCAGCTTCGCTAACACAGTCATCGGATCTCTTCCTGTTATCGGACTCCTCGCGAGGATTCTCAGCGATGAAGGCGGCGTCGGAAAAGATCTCGTCGATTTCGCCGAGTTTCGGAAACGAATTGGGAATAAATGTTCTCCTGATGATTCTAGGGCTTTCTATGAGTTTCAACAACGAAGAAAAGGCAAGGTTGTGAACAATCGATTACGAAATTGATAGTATTAGATTCAGCAAAATTCGATAGATTTTGATTTTGGGTTGTTGATTTTTGGTAGGCAGGAGAACCATTGTATGTGCTTTTGTGTTGTTGGGTTGCTGCTGTTGGTGCAGGGCTTTTGAAATCTGAAGAGATTCTTGAAGGTGTTACGAGAGTTAGCATTTCGAATGATCTCGAATTCGAAGAACAGAACTTTATTGCTTTGATGACTGAAGCAAGACAGGTTTGGTTTTGCTTTGTTTACAAATCTCTGCTTCAGATTTTCCCTTTTGAACTTATGCTATTTGCTTTTCTTGTTCCACATTGATATTGGTCTTTAATCTTCTGTTTGCATCGTTTGATCAAATCGGTTTTGTTCAGTTAAGAGTTAAATCTTAGAGCTAATGAGTTCTATAAGTCGATATAAGCCTGGGCATTCAGGGTCCATTCGGGTTTAGGTTCGGGATCGGGTGGGTTTTAAAAAATTCCAAGATCCATTCGGGTTTTTTTGAAAATTCGGTTCGTTTTCGATCCGGGTTACTTCGGGTTTGGGTCGGTTTAGTAAATCATCCAAAATCGAGAGCACCCGAATATTTTTTCGGGTTCGGGTATTCTTCTTGATTTTATAATTTTTTCCCGCATTTTTTCGGGTTTTTTGAAAATTCGGTTCGGTTTCGGTTCGGGTGACTTCGGATTCGGGTTGGATTTAGTAAATCATCCAAAACCGAGAGCACCCGAATTTTTTTCGGGTTTGGGTATTCTTCTTGATTTTATAATTATTTTCCGGATTTTTTCGGGTTTTTCGGGTTTTACGGGTTTCGGTTTTGAGTTCGGTTTGGAGTTTTCTTGATATTTCGGGTGTTTAGAAATTCGAGTTCGGAATTTTCGGATATAAGAAGACATTTATATGAGCATAAAGGTATAAGGGCATGAATGCATGTATATGTGTGTGAAAATTTCGGGGCACCCATATACTAGTTCGGGTTTAACCCGAAACCCGAAATACTTGAGCGGAGAACCCGTTCGGGTTTTTTCACATATTTTACCGGATTCGGTTTCAGGTTTTCGGGTCGGTTTCGGTTCGGGTTTTCGGGTTCGGTTTTTTAGCTCAGTCCTAAGTCGAAAAGCCACTCATAACCAATGGCAAATTCGATCTCTTTGGCTTTGATTTTTAAGAGTATTTGATTCAGAAAGGTTGATAATTTGTCCGGTTTTAATTGCAGAGAAGGGCAAAGTTGAATGTGGCTGCGCCAACAATTCCGATGGAACTAAGAGTTGAAAAAGCTCTTGAAGGTATTTATGCTTGTTGCTTCAGGACAGGAGTTATAGAAGAGGAAGATGAGAAGCTTCTTCAAGTGATGTTAACCGCGGTTTTTCCATCTGTTGAAAAGTCCGAGATAGTGAGAATCATCAAAGAGAAAGCTATGAGGGTCGCGGAAGGAGGAGAAGAAGAGAATCTCATGGCCGAGCCGAAACGGCTGTCGAAAGAAGCTATTCAAATGCAAATGAAGGATCTTGAGTTCCTTCAACAACAAAACATAGAATCTTAAACAATGGGCTAAAACATGTTGTTTCTAGTTATGATAAGAAGTAAATGCAATAACTTTTTAAGTGTTATACATGAATTTTCAAAGGGTGAATTTGTGTTATGACAAAAAAATGATAACAAAATTTAGGATTAAAAAAATNTTTGTCTCTTTGAGATTTTCAGTCATATATTTGTCACACTAATACTTTATTTTTTGATAATCCGATTTTGCCCCTAATTTTATGAAATTATGATTTAATTAAAATATTTTTTATATTTATTTTCTTTTTTAAAAAAAAAGATAAAAAAAAAAACAAAAACAAAACGATTCGTTTTGTTCTTTTTCATCCTCTTTCAACAAACCAAACGTTTCATTGTATCTTCTTCTTCCTCT
>OVAN01014495.1:0-11998 GCA_900406275.1 Anastatica hierochuntica | reverse complement strand
TCTGAAAGCTTCTCAATCGAAGAACTAAGATGCTTCTTCTCCCTAGGATACGAACTCAATCTCTCAGCTCTCAAAGTCTCAAAAGCTGCATAATGAAAAGAAAAACTCGAGTATAGGTATTTTAGGTGAAATCTGGTTCGAAATAAGTTTGGCCTGGTTTTTCGTAAAATCGGTCCATATATCGGGAAAGGGATCAATCGATCCATGTCTGGATCGGTCGATCTATGTCCAAAATTCTAGGTATTTTCCAACTTTGCACGAACACTTCCTTCGAGGCTTGAAATCCATCCAAAATGCTTCCTTTTCGCACATTCAAGCTAGAATCCTGTAAAAACAACAAAGAACAAAGAACCGCGCCAAAACAATTTGAATAGATACTAAAAACCATAGATCTCGAATGAAAACCGTACCAAAAACTACTAAAATATTGACACATCACTTATGCACTAGACATTTCCTTCCTCTGTCTTCTCTGTCCTAGGAAGAATCTATCTTTTGATATTAACAACACCCACTCGCATTTACCTTTCATGCTCATGTATGGTCTTGCCTATTACCACCACCGCTCTGCTGGTTTCTATCATCGTCCTTACATAGGTTCCGTCTAGGCATTTCTTGTTATACCCTAGTCCTTACACAGGAGGTCGTTCCTGGCACAACTTGTCCTTTATGCTCACATCTTCGTTTTTAATTGAGTTTTTGTCCTTATATCTCTCGTGTCTTAGGACATTCCTTGAGCCTTAAGTTGAACTCAGTTGAGAGACATACAACACTTACTTAGTGATCCACCATGCTTCCCCTACGGTCTCCTTTCTGCCGTGCTATAGCTTTCTAGCAACAAATCCACATGGTCATTTTATAACATTATCCTTGGATCCTAACAACATCCAATTTTGGATCTGTCCCACATAGTCCTAAGCCATAGTCATTTGCCAGGTTTTCGTCCCTGACAGCCATGACATACAATACTGACTTCGACTCCATATAAGCTTCCTCTTCGTACTTGGTGGGGCTCTAGACATACCCAACATCATCTCAACACCCAAGGTGACCTCTTTATCCAGCTGCATTCGTACATCTCGGTGATCCAGCCAAGCTACCCTTGCTCAATCTCTACTACCTTGACCTGGCGGAACTTATTCCTATCAACTCCCAGCAATGCAGAACCTCCTCATTTGTCGTGTACTCTCCAACCGATGTTGAAGCTCCTTAGACCTTGGAATGAGTGCGCTCTTCCAATTTCAGACATTCTTCCGGCAACTCTGGTGCAACAAACTGCAGCAACTGGAAGAACCGACGACTCTCAATTGGGAAGGTTTAGAAATGGCTCCACAATGAAGAACTAGGGTCAAAATAAGTAGCTATCTAGTCGTCGGTGATAACTACCCATGGGCCTCGCACGTTGAGTTCATGGCTAGAGAGCAGTTACAACCCGCCCGAGATGTTGTGGTCACACTCGTACATGAGTCTCGGTCGAATGTACTAGCATGTCAGCTCTATGAATTCTAACTTAGACTTCACAAATCTATGGATAGGCAGAAAAGAAACTGACTCGGAATGAGGATTCACTTCCCCGGGAAGCACAGAAAGAAACTGACATCGGGTGAGGACTCCCCTCCTTGGAAAACTCCACTGAGATATGCACTATCTCAGGAGGATTGCTCCTCTGCATCACACTAAGACCCAAAAACCTAAGGACCTAGACTCGCAAGCACACACAATTAAATAAAACTCGACACATAATCCTAGTTATGGAACTCCATTCTACCCCTTGCACCCCGATCTTAATCTTGTCTTCGGTGCTACCTTGTAAGCTCTGGTTACAACGTGTCAATCCCGATGATCAATGGCACCGGAAAACGTCTTTTGATTGATGTAGTAGCCGAGTCCCGAAACCCTTGCAGTCGATGCTCTGGCGCCTCGAAACTCAAAAGGAAACTCCATATCTAGAAGTTAGAGTAACGCCCGAGTTGGTGATTTTAAAATTTCCTTTTAAAATTTTTAAGGTAACTCGGAAAACTAAATAAAATTTTAGAAAACATTTTGTCTTTTGAAAATCTATGACCCTTCGGGTCAGACCGGAGTGGCCTTTAACCTAGGCTCTGATACCACTTGTAACACCCCTATCCTGAGGGAACCAGAAATGTCCCAAATGGTACCTCCAAAACCGGATTAAACTTCACCAATCGGTCATTAATTTTTCACTTTTAACTGCAACCTGCAGAAATACCAAAAGAAAAAGAGAAAAAAGAGAGGGATGAGTGACTTTTCGAACAAGCCACCAAGTGATGACGAACCCGACTCTGCCTGACCCGATACCCGCTTAACCCCAAAAATCCTAACCTAAACCTAAACCACAAAAGAAAGCACCTACCGAGACGTACAAGCATTTACTAAACAACACTACACATATACGACAGGGTGTGCCTCAACTCGGTGTATCTTACTGGGTGTGCCTCATTCGGAGGATCTCACCCGTCACACCGGGTGTGCGTCATTTGACGGATCTCACCCGTCTCACCAGGTGTGCCTCATCCGGAGAATCTCACTTGCCTCACCAGGTGTGCCTCATTCGGCGGATATCACCTGTCTCGGCGAATTCTCGGCGACAACCATCTCTCGAGAAATTAGCTACAGATTCCCGACGAAAAAAAAACCTCAGAATTTGAAACAAATACAAATCTTTTGTATTCCCGAAACCACAATTCGTTTGGAATCTGTCGGGAACCGACAAAACAAAAATATTTGTATCCCTCGTGAATTCGTTGGGAATTCTAGATGATTTCTCGACGAATACAATTTTTAGGGTATGAAAAACATAATAGTTTAGGGGTTTAGGGTCTCAAAAATATTATCGGTTCCTAGATAAGTGTAAAAACAATGTTAGACATAATTTACGCTCAATATTCAAAAATATAACATCACCATAGGATAACTGAACTGAATCATAAACTTCAAGTTAATATTATATATAATTATATAAACGATTAACGGAATTCGTGGATAATTTTCCAAAACTTGTTTTTAAGTCTTTTTTATAGTGTGTGAAGATTATAGACCTTTTTATATCATTTGTATAACATTGTCGGATATTCTTTGTATTTTTTCATTTTGTCTTCCGAAACCACAATCCATCGAGATATTCTAAGTATCAATTCCCTACGGACTGAGATATTTTTCGCATCAATTCCAGATTATTTATTAGGAAATCAAATTTTAAATCCAATTTAATAAAATTCCTGAAAGATTTTTTATTTCTCAGGAATCAATCGGAATCCAAAATAACCTGGAAAGTTAGATCGCCAATTTTTCGTTGACTGTCAACAAATTAAAATTCCTGATAAATTCCCGACAGATATTGTCCCTCAAGAATTTTTAAGAAAAATTAATACGAAGATTAGATCTCTTCTCTCTCTCAAAAGTAGATTGAATCTCTCTCACCTCTATCTTGCCCATAGCTTCTTCTTCCCTCAATCTCATCCCAAAATCATGTAAGTATTGATTTCATAGAGAATCTTTGATTAAAATCATGTTCCGTTGTTGGTTTTAGGATTTGATTGATAGTTTTATGGATTTGGAAATTAGTTTTTGGGATTTTCTAGTTAGTTTAAGGATTTCATGTTAGTTTCAAAGTTTTGATTGATTGTTTTATGGATATAGAAATTAGTTTAAGGATTATGAAGTTAGCTTAGCATGTCAGTCTAAGAGTTTTGGGGGCTGATTGGTAAGGATTGTGACTGTTGGCTGTTGCCGTAGACTTTTAACACTTTTGGTTGTAAAGAATTTTGGCTGTAGAGAATTTGACTGTTACTTTTAATTGTGATAAAAGTCTGATTGTTAACTAAAACTGTAGAATTATAATTGTTAATTTAAATTACATTTTCTTTTAAATCAAAGTATAAATTATGTCGAATTTGAATTTAAATTGTAATATATTATGTTACATGTTTAAAAAAAATTAAGGGAAAACAATCTATTTCCCCCTCCAAACTATCATATAACATTAGATCCCCACGGAACTATGACTTGGCACTAGATCTCCCTATATCGATAATTGTAAACTTATTTATCCTCGAATTGAAAATCGCAAACTTATTTATCCCTCGATTGATAGTTTGAAACTTAATTAGGCGTTGACTATAATTTCAATCGGTTTACTGTTAAGCAAACCACTTTTAACCAGTTAAACCAAATAAAATCCAATTTTAAATAAAAATCCAACCCGTAAAAAGACCCGACCCGCTTTGTTTCTTCTTCTTCATCCAAATAACGTTTTTTCTTCTTCTTAAATCAATGGAATCGCTGTTTTGAGGATTTGTGGATTTGGGTTTTGGTGGTTTGGTGGTACAATCGGCGGACAAAGAAGGGGCTAAAGGCAATCTGGCATTATTGGAGGTGATGATGAAGACGGTGATTGCGATGAGGAGAGAAAAGAGGAGAAAAACGACGATATTTTGGATATTGCCATTAAATTTGCCACTGTGTTTCGACGGATCAAAACATCAGACTTGGCCGCCTTGAATCTCTCATATCCTCTCCCTCCTTTTTCTTACGAAGAATTGTTTGCGGCTGCGTTTCGCTCCCCCTTCCTCTTCTTCTTCTTCCTCCTCGAGTTCTACGCCTATCTAAGCCGTCTCTATGGTAAGATTCTACATATGCTTTTGATTTTTATGGAGCTTTTCAAATCAACGTTTTCTTTGGGATTGAATGATTTTTTTTGGGCAATTTGAAATTCAATTATGCGTTTTCGCATGTTCGTTCAACCTACGAACCTTAAGACAACGACGACAAAGCAGAGCAAACTCGAAAAAACAAAGAGAAAAGCAATTTCAGAAGGTACCCTCAGCTTTTAAGAAAGGCTCAAAACATCAATGAATCGTCGTATATGTTATCAAATATACTTCGCTAAATTGACTTTGGTTTGTCAAGTAAGAAACAGAGAGTAGTTTTGATATCTTGTTGTTGTTGTTCATTACTTGTGATGAAGACGAGGAAGAAAATATAAATACTGGAAAATTTCTCATTTTCTTGATTGAGATTTTGTATTTATGTGATTTGAATGAATTTGTTGATTGTAATGATGATGATGAATGAAAGTATCTTTGACTAATCTTTCTATTTATAAGTGGTTAGTTCGAGAATCGTCGGATTTCTATTTCATTCGACTTCGTTGATTCGAGAAGGTGGAAAAAGTAATTCGGGTGAAGAAGAAGAAACAAAGCGGGTGGAATCTGTTTGCGGGTTTGGTTTTTATTTGAAATTGGATTTTATTTGGTTTAATTTGTTAAAAGTGGTTTGGTTAACATCAAACCGGCTAAAATCAAAGTCTATGAGTAATTAAGTTTTGAACTATCAATTCGGGATAAATAAATTTACAACATTCAATCTAGAGAGAAATAAGTTCGTAACTATCAATTCAAAGAGATTTAACACTAAGTCATAGTTATGTGGGAATCTGATGTTATATGATAGTTCTCATGGAGAAATATATCGTTTTCCCAAAAAAATTATTATTAACTTGTAACGTTTATTAATTTTAATTAGATAAGTAATAAGAATCTCGTTTACAAAAATATTATGCTAGTATAGTACCAAATAATATTTCATATAAATGTTTTCTCGATATATTACAAATTATTTTATGCTAAACATACGTCTGATTATCTTTTTGATTGAGGACGGAAAACAATAATTACCTTTTGTTACGTAAAAGATTATCTAATAGGATTAGTTTAACTAAAAATTAGAAAATATAAAAAAAATATTTTATAGCCATTTAAAAAGTCTTATAGGGGACTTTAAAAATTTGGTTGTTTTGGCTATAGAGAAAAAAAAGTAAAGTTATGATTGGCAAATTTTTAACTGTAAAACTTTTAAAGTAATTAAAGTCTTTACTGTAGGTTTTTGATGTATACTTTAAAAACTTTTGGCCGTAAAAAATTTGGTTGTAGAGAATTTGACTGTAACTTTTAGTAATGATAAAAAATTTGATTGGCAACAAAAATTAAAGAAACTGTGACTAATTATTCAAATTCAGTTCAAATATTTTCTTTTAAAAATTTTGTATTATTTATTATTTTTAAATGTCATTTTAGATAGAATCACATATAAAGTTTTGTTGTGGTAAAAATTTTATAAATTCATAAATTCTGAAAAATTAAATCGCATTTACAAATAGATTACAGTGGAAAGACAAAAAATAAAAGTGTGATTGACAATAAACATTGTACAAATTTTACTTTAATAGTAAGTATATTAAAATTTTGTAAAATGCATTACGTTAAATGTGTTTGGCATACTTATTTTATTATTAAATAATTTGATTTGCTTATAAATGTATAAATACTCAATATAATATTTCGTATTAAGTATACAAAAGTGCATATCAAATTAGCTTGTCTTTATTCTAAGTTAGTCATATATATTTCTTTTAAATTGGTTGAATACTATTTTCTAAATATTTTGTTGGCATACTATTTCTAATTTTAATCGAATAGTTTGTTTAGTTTAACATATATAATTGGTGAAGGAAAAAAATAAACATGATAGATGTCTAGAAGAGGAAACATATGTTTCTATTAAAAAATTGTAGTTTCTTTCACAGTTCTCCAAAAATCTACTATTCGTGGCTGTAGAAAAAAAAACAAAGGAAATAAAAGATAGTGGGGGCAATGGCTGTAAAGACTTTAAGAGATAAAAAAGTAACAACAATTTGATTGGAAAAAAATAACTGTAAAAACTGTGAAACAACGTACAGTTCCTACAGTGTTTGTACCAATCACTTCCTTGACGTTAGTTTTAAGATTTGTTAGATTTAGGAATATTCTTTGTTTGTGATATTTAAAAACACGTTTTTGTCAAAAAAAAAGTTTTTGAAATATTCTATATTTTTTCGAAAGAAAAGATTTTTTTTGTCATCAGTCTAGTGGCTTAGTAGTTCCCTGAAAAGAGCATCACCCCGAGTTCGAACCCAGGTAAGTGAGTTTGACCAACAGAGGTAGTAACCACTGTAACACTTGTGCCACTCAAAGAAAATATATTTAAAAACACTTTTTTAAAGATTTTTGAAAATAAAAAAAAATTGAAAACGTTTTCTATTTTTTCCTAACTTAAAGAACTTTTTTGAAAACATTTTGTGCATTTTTCCAAAATAAAAATCATTGTTTCAAAAAAATTTCTATATATTCTAAATGGAAATTTTATTTTGACAAAAGAATGAAAAATAAATTTTAACAACGTTTTCTAAATTTTTTATTATATTTTAAATTTGAATTATAAAAATATTTGAAGTTAGTTTTAGGATGTTAGTTTAAGAGTTTTGGTGTTAGTTTTAAGATTTTTTTTAGGAATATTTATTTGTGTTATAGAAAAGTAAAAACACTTTTTTGTAAATAAAAATTTTTTTTGAATTTAAATTAATCATGACATTGTAAAATACATTTCTTAAATCTTTTCTATATTTTTCCAACTTAAATAACATTTACGATGTGACCAAAAAAACATTTACGAATACATTTAATATTTTTTCAAAATCACAAAACAGTTTTAAAACCGTTAACTTTTTTTCCTATTATAAAACCTTTTTTGAAACTTTTTTAATTCTTTTTTAAAATTAGAAAAAACGTTTTGAAAAATGATTTTTATATTTTCCAAAATAAAAATTGCTTTGAAATTTTTTTCTATAATTTTCCTAATTAAAAATCGTTTTAAAAATATCTTATGTGTTTTAAAAATATTTGAATTATAAAAATCTAAAAAAAAAAATTTCAAAAATTTTATTTGAGATTTTTTTCTTTTTAGAACGTTTTCATATTTTCATAATATTTTAGTTATTGTAGAATTTTTTATTTATTATTGAAACTTTTAAGTTTTTAGTAATTTCTATATTATATTTGTTATTTCAAATACAAACAAAGAATTTTTCTTTGTATGTTAGGAAATGCAGGAAATCGTCGTCGTTCGTCTTTCGTGGTGACAACAGCTAAGCGATGACTTCTAGATATTTTTTATTTTTAAACTTTTATAATTTAATTTTTAATTAAAACATTGATGTATTAACATTTTGATTAAGTATTTTTATTGTGATTTTCAATTTTCGTTTATAAATTTTAATTAATTTGTAATAACTCATATCTTTTGGTCCCAATTCAGAATTATACTTAGAGAAAGTTAGGCAGTATAGTGGTTGAGAACACTAGAGGGATAGCTAACTTGTACGAGCAACAAGGGTTCAAATTTTGCAAGGCGCGTTTTCCCTTTTAACTTTAAAAGTCTATTTTAAAACTTGTTTTATTAAACGTCCCACATTGCTAAGAAGACACATTCCCTTTTCCATCCTCCTAATATATATAGGATCCTTTCCCCTTCTCATTTCTTCACAAGTCAGAGCAATGCTCTGCACAGGGGATCAGCTTCTCGGCTAATCCCTAGTGGCTTTTAAGCCACTGCCTCCGGCGGAGTTTCTTTCTCCGTTGGGTTCCCATGAGTTTTTTGGTGAGCTCTCTGAATCCTTTCGGTGAGTGTCGAGCGTTTTTCAAAAGGTCCCAGCACGTTCCAACACTCTTTCCGATAAGTCTGATCTTTCCTTTCATTTCTTTTCTTTGCTTTTTAGTCTTCGGTTGGGTTAGTTAGTCGGTTCGACCGATTAGGTTCTATTAGGTCGTTGGCCTCGATCGGTTTAGCCGTCCTAGTCGGTTTGACCGATCTAGTCGGTTTGGCTTGTTTGGCCCAATCTAATTGGTTTGGTCCGGTTTTGTCGGTTTCGGTTCTTTTTCCGCTTTTCCAAATTATGTTTTGTTTCCGTTCGAGGTTTCATAGGTCACTCTAGCAAATCTGTTCGCGGTAGGAGGAACCTGAAGAACTTCGAGCTCTCGTTGTCGGGAAGTCACAGACGATCCGAGACGTTACCGAGACCGTTGCATTTCCCTCGGTAAGTGAATTACCGTTTTGCCCCTGTCTCATTCTTCTTTTTTGGGGCAGTTTCCAAATATGAAAGGTTTCCATATTTGGCAGTTTCCAATTTAAAAAAGTTCCTTTCGGGCAGGTTCCCTTTTCAGGAAAGTTTCCATTTATGACAGGTTTCCATAAATAAAAATTTTCCGTTTTAAGCATGTTCATGAAAAAGGTCTAATCGGGTTCATGTTCCAGTTTCTTTTTCCAGAAGGAGGATCAGCACAAGAGATTAAGGATGATAGAGGATCGACGAGGGGTAAAAGCTCAGAAGGAGGATCGTCAGTCAGCTATTCCAGAGTCGTGTCTTCCATGTGGCTAAGGTGAGGAGGTTCTCGGTTCTATCGTATTCGGTAGTCATTTAGCTTATTGTTAGTCTAGGATTAATATGGCCGGTGTCAAGCTATAAGTCTCGACAGGGATAAGAACTATGTAATATGTAATGCTAGTGACATAAGGTATTATACGCCTAAGTGCGAATGATCGATTTGGTCACTAAGTCGCTCTCTTTTCCCGGATGTTAGACTCTGGAAAAGGGAGTGTCGGGCTCATACTAATCGTTCTTCTCATATCGCTCATATACGATGGATCAAGTGGGCTGCTAGAAAAAAATGAACATCCCTAGGTTAGAACCTATGTGACAAGTAAGTCCTTAATAATGACTAGGTCTAATTTGGCATTGTTTGAAAATTACGAAAGATGATAAAAGGTCTAGGTTAATCCGGTGATGTGCATTCTCTGATGGATAGTCGCCTATCTAATTTACTGGTGTGATGCACCCTGCCTAGAGGCTCAAGACCATGGGGAATCAGGTGGTTTTGTGAGTAGTAGGACCTTCGCGTCGGGTCTGGCGGAAGGGGCCGGAGAGGAGGTGGCCATATATGGTAGTGCCCTACATCCAAAATGTCAGGACGGGAGGGTAGCTGGATCAATGGATCTCAAAGCCTTGAGTCGTAGTGGAATGTTGTAATCCCTGGCGAGGGAGATCTAGAGGACCGGCCAAGATGAATCAGGGTTGCGGGCAGTGGGACTTGTTAGTTGTTTGCCACACACGGTAGGTCCCTTCTGTGGAGTTTAGGATTAGATTTGGACTTTCAGAGTTAAGCGCGTATCGGGTGAGGCGGAGTCAGGTTCGTCTTCATTGGGTGGCTTGTTTCAAAAGTCACTCATCTCTCTCTTTTTCCTCTTTTTTCATTTGGTGTTTCTGCATATTGCAGTTAGAAGTGGAAAATTAATGACTGGTTGGTAAAATTTATTCCGGTTTAGCGGTACCATTTGGACATACCGATTCTCTCATCCGGTCAGGGTGGTTACATAATTATTTTAATATTAATTTTAAATAAAGCATATTCGAGTTTTTAAAAAAATAAAAAAATAATTATTTCGAATATTCCTAACTATTTCCTGGCGGATATATTTCCCGATAAATTTCCGAGGGAATAGTCTGCAGGAACACGGCATCGGGAATTCGTCTGTAATCGAATGTTTTCTGTCTGCCAATTAATTTATTGAAATGTGAAAGGCAATAAAATAGAAGTATAAAGTATAAAGTATTAACGCACCCAAGTGAAAGAAGGAGGCCTATTACATGTGGGCTAGTTACTTAATTAGTTAACAGTGGTAGTTAGGGCTTCTGCATTAAATTTTTCAACACGTATTAATTAGATGGGCAGATTCTGAATTAATGATAATTAATTATTCCCTCTAAAAACTTCAATCTCTCCTTTTATTCAATTCTGCAGCTCGAGCTATCTATATAAATGCCTATTTGGCAGATAGAGTTCCTCATCATAATATACACAAAACACAAAGATCGACATGGCTTCCAAGTCAATGCTTCTTCTTGCCTTACTTGTCGGCTCTCTAGCTTTCACGTCATTTGCTACTGTCTCTAACAGGAAGCTTAAGAGTGGTCTCGAGGATCAAAAGACTTCCGTCCACCATCGACGTGGAGGAACTGGAGGAGGTGATGGTCCCATTCTACGATCTGGCTGTGGGGACTGTGGAGAGATTGGAGGAGGTAGTGGGGAAACTGGTGTTGGAGCTGATAGTGGAGCTGGAGTAGGATTATTTGCTGGAGGAGCCGAAGGTGGAGCCCGTGGTGGTGGTGGTGGTGGTAGACTTGTTTCAGGTGGACGTGGCGGTGGACTTCCTTGAAGAGAGCTATATGTACGTTAAAGCATGGAATGCAATATATGGCAAGACGAACTTACAATTAAAATAAACATTGTCATATAATTTCACCATAATTTATTAATCACATGATGTTGTGTTATTATGTTGTTATTTGTATCGGGGTTTGACAATGAATTAGCCTGGTCTATCTATACCCTTCTTCTATGTTTCCTGTGACATTGACTATTAGTCAACGGAAACACAGTGAACCAATATACCTTCTAACCAAAGAAGATTATATCCAAGACAGTAGTACGCTGTTAAAGCCCCAAAAAGCATGCGTCTAAGCATACTATTCCTACAAACTCCTATACAGTGATATCTGATCTAAGTTACACAAACAAATAAAATTCATATGAAGAGCAAGTTAAAACGTGCCCTTCTACACTAGATGGAAAATGCAACTTACTTGATGACATACTTACTAATGAATCTAGCAAAAGAAGAAGCTTGAAATGCTGGAACCAAGATCTCTTAACAATAACAGTATGTCGGAATCAACAAACTCTCTCTCATCTCCAAACGACAACGTAGAGGGAAAAGAGAAAACTCAGCCCACAGAGGAGAAGACTAAAACTGTAACGACCCCGACCCGGGGGGTCAGGTCTGCTCCAAGCGGTATAGCCAAAACCGGAGCAAACTTCACCAACCGGACACTTATCTACCTCTGACTGGCCTGCAGACAAAAAGAAATACAAGGGAGAAGAGAATGAATGACTTTTCGAAGAAAGGCACCCAGTGAGGGCGGACCATCCACAACCTCACACGATACCAGAATAACCCCGCTAGACTAAATCTAGCCCGCCCAAAAGTAAGCACAGAAAAATCCTAGACAATCAACTACCAAACAAGGTGGCTACTGCTCCCACCTGTC
>OVAN01014494.1:0-11998 GCA_900406275.1 Anastatica hierochuntica | reverse complement strand
TATATATATATATATATACTCTTTGTTTTGGTCAAAGTCTACGGCAGTTTGGAGCTATATAAAGAGCTTTTATTTGCACATATAATTGGATCAGTATCTAAGCATTTTAAACAAACCCTTATACATTTCATCGTTGGCTATTATCATAAATAATCTCCGTGAGTGCGTTTGAGTTTGATATACGATCACGATGTCTCCGGTGTTATTACGCTGTTGCCTTTGCCGCAAGAAAAAAAAGCCGCGAGATGTTATGGAGGATAAAAAGGGAAAGAAAGATGGAGGCATTGCTGTTGTGAAGCAGACTACACCTAAGAAGCGTCGCAATGGAAGATCAGACGTACGAGCCGACGCATATTTCTGCTTTGGCGGCGGTGACGGTGGCGGTGGATGGGGAGGTGGCGGCGGCTGCGGAGGTGGAGGTGGAGGCTGTTAAAAAATGTGGTTTCTAATCCTTTATGTAATGTTATCTTGTGATGTTATTTGTATCTTGTACAATGAAAAAGATATTATATATATCTTATATATTAAATCTTATATACTGATAAGGAGTGTTTTGTATATATATTAAATAACAAGTGAATTGGAAATATATTATAAGTCTTTTCTGGTGAAAACTATGTTATATTTAATGCTTTTTTTACAAATAACAAATTTAAAATTTTGAATAAAAATAAAAGGTTTTTAAAAAAATTTAGGCAAGAAAATTTCATAAACTTTATCTTATTTGTGCAAATAATAAATAAAGAGATAAATTAACAAATAGACAACATATACTGGACTATTATTTCTAAAATTTGCAATTCTGTAAAAAATTAGTTGTTAAAAATTAATTAATCAAAAATAAAAATCAGAAATACTAAAAGAAAATAGAAATCAACAACACTTAAAATAAAATCATTATACTAATAATTTTTAGGGACGTCAAAAAAGTAATCTTCAAAAAATGGTCAATTACACTTATAGCATCTCAAAATCAGTAAATTGGAGATTCCTGTGTTTGGATAATTTTGTGCCTTATTTTTGTGTCGAGAGTTACTCTGACACAAACGGTGTCAATGATAAGACAACACTGAAAATATAAAGCAAGGTTATCCGCTATTTACGTAAATGTTTACGATGCCTAACTCCGTAAAGGTGATAAAAATTTGACAGAAGGTCATGTTATTATTATTTTATTAATTTTTTTTGTCATTATTTTTTTAAAAGACGTATGATACTATTTACGAGAATGTGTACTGTCCACAGAAATGGCTCGGTTATAATTTGTATTTGTTTTATCAAGCCATATAAACATAAAATGGTTCTGGAAATATGAAGTATTGTAACCAGATATATTATAAAATATCTGATAACAATAGGGTTTTTTTGGGATTTTTCATCTGTGATAGTTAAGATATTTACGCGGATGTGTACTGTATACGTAAATGGGCCGATTATAATTTATGTTTGTTTTATCAAATCACTTACACATAAAGTGGTTATGGAAATATGAAGTATTGTAACCAAATTTACGTATGACGACATGTGTATGACTCGATTTCGTGCCCATAAATGGAGAAACTCACAAAATCAACATACTCTTACACTTCAATTGAGTAAAACACAAAGAAAAATTTGATGATAATTACTCAAGATGACAAAATCGAAATAGTGAAACTAAAGGATTTTGGGATTTGCATGTCAAAACTTCTAATTATAAAATTTTCAATGCCAATCTAACAAAGAGCACAACAAATTGCTCACCATAAAAACTTTAAAAAAGTTTTGAGAAGAGAACAGTCGACGGATAACAAAGATTTAAAATATTTGTTGAAGAACCGATTAAGTACAACCAACGAAGAGAAGAAGAAGTAAGAGATTTGTATCCGAAATTGATGAATCACTTGATTTCTTCAACAAACTCGAACACTGCAAAAAAATCGCAGGAAATTCTTCTCAAACTCCCCAAATTTCGAAAATTCTAAAGGAGAAGAAAGAATCGAAGCTTTTGAAAGAGAAAAAGAATGCGAAAAGTGAGAAGAAAAGAGAGACGGTTTTCGAAAGTTATATTAACTTTCGTGCTAACTCCCCATAGAGAGAGGACACAATTTTGTGTCAGAGGCATATATTTTTTGAAAATTGCCATTAACAATTTTTTAAAGGGCAAAATAGTATTTTTCAATTGAAAATTAGTTAGTTTCTTCTAGTTCTTTTCAAATTAGCGTAAATAGCTAATTTCATTCGGAAACAATGTTATTTTTACAACTTTCTCTAATTTTTATGATAATTAAAATTTATTTCATACTTCCAATCATATATGTTGTAAGAAGTTAAACAATTACATCATCCATTTATAAAATATATCAAATTTTTTTCGTAAACTTGATTTAACAGGCGTCCATTTTTATAAAATAGTACTAGAGTTTGATCCGCGCAACCGCGCGAGTTTTTTTATTTTATATATTACTGATCATGTTAAATTTTCCGAGTACCAGATTTAGAATTTTCAGTTATTTCGAGTTTTTGATCCGGGTTAAGTTTCAAAATTTTAGATTTTCCAGTTATATCGAATTTCGGGTTTGAGTTTAGATTTGAGATTTTTGGATTTTCAGGTTTCCTCAGATGCTCATATGGCTCCAGTTCGGATAATATTTGATACCCGAAATACCGTGAAACAAAACCGATTGGAGTCTTTTTTAAAAAACATAACTTAAATTTATATAGTTTATATAAAATATTTTTAAATAAAATTTATAGAGTTTTCTAAACAGTATCACTTTATGATTTTTTTGAATTTTTGTTACAAATTTTATTTAGAAATTAATAATATTGTAATATAATTATTTTTTTAAAAAAATATGGATTTATTTTAAATTTGAAAACAAACTATATTTAAATTTAGAGAAAATTGATGATTTTAAATTGTGTTGGTTCACAATTTTGATAAGGATTAAGTGAAAAGAATATTGGAATAATGTGTTTATTGGAATATGTAAAGGAGTAATTAGAGTTGTTTTAATTTATTAGATACATTTAATAAAATTTATAAAACATATTCAATTTAAAAAATCACACATGAAAATGTCTATGTACTTCTTTTTAATAAGATAGATTCAATGTAATCCAACTCTTTAGTCAAATCAAATTATTTAACCAAAAACAATATAAATATTTTGACTTTATCAAAATAATATATTTTAAATATTCTTACTATTCAAAAAGTATGAACTATAATAAACTCAATTTAGTTTATCGAATATCCTAAAAGATGCTTTTTATTTGGTTGAAAAGTACGGCGAAAAAAATAATTTGGTTGAAAAGTATTGAATGTCTAAACTAACCTAAAATGATTGTCGAATATATTTTATTTTTCCATAGAAAGTAATTAAAATTTCTCCACAAGACAAATTTGGCAGTATGTCAAAATGTCCAAAAAGCAGAATTTGTAGTTTATGCCATTATAAAAAACGATTTCAAGTTCGGAACATTGTTGCGTAATGATAAAGACGAATTCGTTTGACAAATATCATGCGAACTCGATACTACTAAAGGGAACTATTTCATGTTTGTCTCTGGACACCCCACACGAGTATGAGCCTTTGCTTTCGGTTCATTTGCAAATCCAGAGAAAGAACCCACACGTGGACCACTCTCCTCCAAGATATTAGTCTGAATCAATTAAAGCTTGTGATTTACCCCTGAGTTACAAAAAAACGATTTCAAATATGTTGTACTGACTCAACGAGAAATCACCACACATAATAATATATTTACAAAATAAATGGTTAGAAATAATTTGCGGACCAATCTTCAAAAAAATTGTCATGGATTAGGTCCAAAACATAAAGGTTTTGGTTTGCAATAGTAGGTGGTCCAATCGTTTTATTGATGAAGAAGAAGACATCCAAAGTTCATACCATACAATATGTTCTCTCCGCTTCCAACAAGCCAGCCAAGACCTTTTGCAAGAACATTTCTTCCGAATGTAATATCGTGCCAGAGATGGGTTAGTCGGAAGTTGACACTCCAAAAAATTCTAATATGCAAAGTATTTTCTTTCGGTACTCTGACCAACATATATTGGCAAGGAGAGCTTCATTGAAGGTTTCTATGTCTTGTAGGCCCGAGATCTCCTTGTCGTTTTGGCATCGTTAGCTTCTCCCATGAAATATAACTTATTTTACGTTTATCCAACTTTTTTCTCACCAAAACCGCGTAAGAGTGGATTGAAACTTGTTGCACAGTGAAATGAGAAATTGGAAGCAAGACATAGAGTTGGATGTGATAGCTGAAAGAAACGACTTAAGCATTACTTCCATGCTAGCTCCCGATAGGAAATGTGTTGACCATTCATGAGCTTTTTTCTAATACGGTCGCGTTGATAGGATGGTCATGAAAATATCTCGCTTCTTCCTTCTGAAATGTTCGGGCAGCCCTAAATATTTGTCCGTTCCGCCCTTGCTCCCTTTTTATGCCATACTAGGAGAGACCTGCGTTATGTAATGGGTTTTCTTTCATATGTTATTACTATAAATTAGATTAGTTAGATGCAATATAATATAAAAAAAATCTGTCAATCAGCAAATATTGTTTTACATTTGTCTTTGTATTTTGTATTCACGATTATATTAATTTTTTCATTCATTAGTTCTTTACTAATTACTTGTTCTTTATTTTCTTCTTTCATCCTAATTTTTATTGTACACGATAAAAGCTTTTTAATTAATGATTTTATTTTTTTTTAATTTTAGACTTATCTTTTTCTAGAGTTCCTAGGGATGTCAAAATGGATATAAATTTTGGATCAATCCAAATCATTTATCTAATGGGCTGAAAATATGGATCTTAATAGTTTTATGGATCAAATAGATGAATGGTTTAATTGGACTGAATCAAAATGGATCAATTTGGAATGAATTATAGATTACCCATAACCAAACCACACCCATTAAATTGTCTCAATGTCGACCTTCCTTTACCGTCGCAATCCTCCTCCGTTACTCAAGATTGCTTTCAGATCTTAAAAAAGGGTTTCTTCGTTGCCCTTTATTCCATAACCTTATCCTCCTCTCTTCCATTATTCAACTAAAGCTTCTGATAAAATTACTTTCTTCTAGCTTGTGAATTTAGGATCAAAAGTATGTAAGTTTATTATATAAAGCTATAATCTTGCGATTTTCTTTGTTCGTGAATTATTCTCTATGTTCTTTGTTTGTCAATAGGTTTTCTCCATGTTCTTTGTTTGTGAATTTTTTGATGAACTGTTCATCTCTTGATGTTTTATGTTTTTTTTCTTTTTTCTCCATTTTTTACTCTATATTTTATGATCTTTTTATTGTTTATTTGCTTATTTTTTTGTCATTTTTCTTTATCTTTTTATTTTTGATAATTTTTTCCATATTGTTTCTCAAATATTTTTCTTGCCTTATGTTTTTGTAATTTTAATTTTTTAACCTATTTTAAATGAATTGTGGTTTAATTTCTAAGACATTAAACGCTCTTATTGATTAGTTATTTATTATAAATTTACAACTTTTGTTGTCGCTATTAACTGACACTTTTCTCTCCTCGAAAGTTGAAATTGTATTGAGCATAGTCAATCTTCATATAACTACAATATTATTTTATTTTAAATGATTTAATTATATTATAAAATAATTTTCGTCAATAAAAAAGTTGAAAAATTATTCAAACAACAAACGAATGTCACAAAATTTAATTTTAATGTTTTCTTTAAATGATTCTAATTAATTGTCAAATGATGAGGTGTAACCAGATGGTCAGCTCTCTTCATCTTTTGTATATAAGATGGTGGAGATGAAGTCAAAGATTTTCTCCTTTTTCAAAATCTGTTATCAAACCAAAAATATTCCTCTTCTTATCGCGAGAATCATCAAGGTAAGTGATCACATGACGGTGGTCCGAACCTTCAAACCGAAGATACTCTGTTCGGCTAGAGGGAAAGAGTTTACTCCAATATGTTTTAAATCTAAAATGTTTGCGTTGACTAGTAAAAGTTGCAAGTACAAAGCGAGACAGTAGTATGAGATTTGCGAGAGGAACTGCGTCTGAAGTGCTACACAAAACATATTAAGAGGATTTCTCTACAACGAAAAAAGTATTGCGAGAACCTTTTCAAAAAGATCTTACAAGTATATTTTGAACAGAATATAACTAACCTAACACGTTCAAGAATCGGATACAAGATCTACGAACCCCTCATGACGTCTTAGCCTTTATATTTTGTGTTCCCATACAAGAAACCCAAAACCCTTATGCTAAATCATTTTCTTTTCTAGTGGTGTCTAATACAAAACACGTCTTCCTCTATTTATACACAATAGAGAGATCAACCAATTCTCAAATATCTCCTTACAATCTTTCTTAAATATATTCTTTAATTTAGGAAACATATTTATTTTATAATATCTTCTCCAACATAAATCTTCAAAACGTCTTTATCTTCTCCAAGAATATACGGCTTTTGATATGAGAATATTCTCAGTTTCAACTTTTTCCAGCTCATCTTATCCAAAAATTTCGCTTGCTCATCTTTATCTAGTATCACCAATTGCCTCAGGCAATTCTGCAACATCTTGCAATTGTCAACTGTCTCAGGCGATACAGAAGCTGCAACCACATGTTGCACTTTCAATCGGCCTCTGTAACATCACCACAGAGAGCATCACCTGCATCGTCTGTAGAATCACCATTCGTTAGATCCGCATCGTCTATGGCATCACCATCTATTTGACACTATTTCAGAGACTCTCCATCTTCAATTTTTTTTGTTGCAATCCCTGCAACATCGTCAACCGTATCAGACAATGTGACACTGTAAATTTCTGTTCCACCATACATAAACTCTCTTTTAAAACTCTACATCTTCATTCTCATTATCTCATATTGAGTTTTTAAATTCATTAAAACCTACATCAACAAAACAAAAGCAGGCACATCTTTGAGATTTTTTCATCTTTGCCATTTCCGATTTAAAAACGTGTCGTTTAAGATCTTTGATCGTATTGAGATAAAGGGTCCCACAATGTTTGTTTGCTTTTAATCCAAGACCCCACACTTGTTGCGAGAAGAAGGCTATAACAATGGCGATGACACATTTCTCACGACTCCATCTTCTTCCTCTTCTTCTTAAACCCAACAAGTTCCTATTTTATCAACCTCGTGTTCTCCGTTTTCCTCTTACCAGAACTCCAACATTCCGATCGGTGATGGGTTCCTCTCCATCTTTCTCCTCGAAGCTTCTCTTTCGACAACTCTTCGAGAAAGAATCTTCCACCTTTACTTATCTTCTCGCCGACGTTTCTCATCCGGATAAGCCTGCTCTGGTAACTTTGCTTTCAAAATTATGGGATTTTGCGATATGGGTTTTCAGATTTTCGTGTTTGATCATTGATGATTGGTGAATGTGAAGCGGATAGTTTTGTTTAGAACGATGGGCAAAATTAAATCATTTAGTTTTTGGTTGATGGATGGACAATCTAGCAATTGATTGACTTTGCTATGTAGTCAAGATCAAAGTTGGCTCAATTCATCAACTTTACTAACAATTTGATTATGTTTTTGTTCTTTCTTCATCTGATTTGCAGCTGATTGATCCAGTGGACAAGACTGTTGATAGAGACTTGAAACTCATTAGTGAGTTAGGCTTAAAGCTTATCTATGCTATGAACACTCATGTTCATGCTGATCATGTCACTGGAACTGGACTCCTTAAGGTCTGTTTCTCTTGATTCAGTATATAATTATGTGTATTTCCGCGGTTTGGTTTAGGTCGAAAATTCAGTGATCTATCTCTTTGGTTGCTTTACACAGGCAAAGGTCCCTGGTGTGAGATCTGTCATTTCGAAAGCAAGTGGTTCCAAAGCAGATATGTTTCTTGAACCTGGTGACAAAGTATGTATTGGCGATATATACCTCGAGGTATGATCTCAAATTTTCAATCTGCTACAAGTCACTGAGAGTCTACAAGTTAAGAGAGTAAGAATCAGTTTCATTTTTGTGGTAGGTTCGTGCTACACCTGGACATACTGCAGGATGTGTAACATATGTCACCGGAGAGGAGGCGGATCAACCCAATCCAAGGATGGCCTTTACCGGGGATGCTGTACTCATCCGCGGTTGTGGGAGGACGGACTTTCAGGTACACCAAACAGATGAAAATTTCCCTTTCTTATAAATAACCAAAATCCAATGTGGATGCATGAAGTCTAAATTTTGTACTAAGACATCCAAAAACCCATATGTTGATGCATAAGATCTAAGTTTGTACTGCTGTAAGGAACCAAAAACCACAATGTGGATGCAGAAGATTTGAATTTTGTAAGTAGACATTGGTTATAAGGAACAAACAACCGGAATGTGGATGTAGAAGATCTGAATTTTGTAATGATAAATTGGTGTAACTTTACTATGATGTTCCTCGATGTCACAGGGAGGAAGCTCGGATCAACTCTACGAGTCTGTACACTCCCAGGCAAGTGTTTACAATCCTTTTGTCACTCCACAGCTAAAATTGATTCCTATGATTGAAGGATTCTTTTTATTACGGTTTTTGGTTGTATCTTTTAGCAGATATTTACATTGCCAAAAGACACATTGATCTATCCAGCTCATGACTACAAAGGTTTCGCGGTAATGCAAATGCAAATAACATTCATATCGGCTTGTTAACGAAAATTCGATTAATCCTCAATGGCTTACATCTTTTATGCTACTATATATTCAGGTTAGTACAGTTGGAGAAGAGATGCAACACAACCCACGTCTAACCAAAGATAAAGAAACATTCAAAACCATCATGTCAAGTAAGTTCCTTTCTGCTTCAAGTTATCTTCTGCTTTCCTCAGGTCATAATAACCGATGGTTTTTGCTCTTACAGATCTGAATCTGTCGTATCCAAAGATGATTGATGTTGCAGTACCAGCAAATATGGTATGTGGATTACAAGACATCAATAGTTCCATATAGACAGACCATTCTCAAGCTTAAATTCTCCACTATACTCCTTCATTCTATAGATTTACTAGAAGCCAACCAATAAAATCCCTTTGAGAGGAGTGTGTTTGTCAAATAAATTTGACTTGTGTTGTAAATTAGATTTGAACATATGTAAACATGCTTATGAATAATGAAAACATAATTGCGTGTTCAACTTTTGTTTTGGTTTGGTGCTTGATGTTGTCAATTACTTCATGATTTTGAGTTCTTCTGACAATAACCATTCATCTATTTAACCAACTCATCTGCTACCACGTGTCGGGGATTGTTAAGAACCTTTAATTTAATCCGATCAACATAACAATGAGCTATAGAGAGAGGGGGAGAGAATGAGTAACGAAAAAGACAAAAACAGAGCAACTTCTCCTTCATCTTACGGCACTTTTCAAGGTGCCCCTACTTATCTACCACCGTTGTATCCTCGTCCGCTGTCTCCGCCTCCAGGAGTTGCTTATCAAGATGTTTCCGTTCATCAATACATTCAAGGACATCAAACCGTTGTTGGTAACTACTAACTCTCATCTTTTACTTCATCTATATATCGATCGACCCTTTTGAAAATATCTTCTGGTTTCTTCATGATTAATGTCTAAAGGTTTCCAATTTTAAGGTTACTAAAAGATGAGACTTGGTCTACATGCCTGTGAAATTGTTATGAAAACCTGAGATTGATTCGTAAATTGAATCTTTATGAACCAACTGAGTAAAGCCAAGATTATGAAGAGCAAAATCAGATATCTGCTGTGAAATTACTTCTCATTGACCAGACTGGTTCTATATCTCTGTTTCTACAATAGTTCACAAAGCTTTAAATGTGTAACTGAAATTGCAGGTTACCCTGTTTCTGAAGGAAGACATGAAAGAGAAAGTCGTCTTCCTTGTTGTGGTCTTGGACTCGGTTGGTTCTTGTAAGTTAGTTTCTCCTTAGCATCTCAAATCACTTCCTTCAACTACAATCATCACACGGTTTGATTTTCTTTTGAAAAACTGAAATCTTTCTTTTTTTTGTGAGAAAGATTCATCATGGGTTTCCTCCTTGGCGCCATCCCATGGTACATAGGCGCATTCATTCTACTGTGTGCTAGGTTCGACCAACGAGAGAAACCAGGATACGTAGCCTGCACCATCGCGGTGAGTCTCTCACTAAGCTATACTCGCATTTTATACCATCATAAGATTTAACAAGCTTCTCTATTCACAGGCTGTTCTTGCTACTATCGCCTTAGTTTTTGGTGTCATGATTTGATGAGGAGCCTGGTTTTGAAAGAGGAAACATATAACATTGTTCATCAAGCATCTTAAATGTACATTTATAAGAAAAAATGTTATGTGAAGTTATATTTTTGGACTTAACTATGTGTTAGGTCCATGAATTTGTAGTACCAATATCTGAAAATTAAGATATGTTTTCAAACAGAGTCAAAAGACATGAACAGACCATCATCAAACCCGATTTGACATTAAAGCAGAAGATTGAATAAACTTTTAGATACCTCAAAACCCGTTTCGAAACAATTATGGACGTGTTCCGACAAGATTTTTAGTTTCCTAATTTAGATCCATATACAGTATGTTAGAGCATCCGCATTTGGGAGTCTCTCACATGAGAAACTAGAGTCTCTTACACTCTCTCACAATGCGGATGCTCTTAGATCCTCTCTCGTACAAGTTCCCAAAAGAAGGTTTCAAAGCTATGGAAACCTCAAACATGCTCCTATGGGAAGGAAGAGAGACACAATATCAAGATCATACTACATATTCATGTTTTAAAGATCAAGAATGCTACAAGAACAACTCAAATACACCGAGAGTTAACAAGTTTACTTTTTCAGCGAATCCCACAGAACAAGAAGGATAACTTTTAATCTCTGTTCTTATAACAAAATTTTAGGGCAAACTCTCTGATTTCAGACACGAAGAAATTATAAACATGTAAAAAATCATTGAGAGAGAGAGATTGCTCCTTAACAAATAATTAGATCTTGGCCGGGTGAAATTGGGAACTAGCACTAAGAAAAAGCAAGAACACATTTGGATCGGCCGTATTAGAAACAGAGCAAGACAAAAACGAAGAGACGAGAAAAGGATTCGTTTTGGTCAAAGAAATGTGCGATCTTTTCTTCTGATTTGCAAGAAAGGAAGATACTTGCAAGAGGAAAAGAGAAAAAGATCATTTGGGTTTTCGATATATGCCTGCAACGGAACAAGAAGAAGCATTGAAACTCTGCTGCTCTGATCTCTCAAAGGCACTTTGATTAAAACACTAAGTGCGGCCATGTCTACTTATAAGTGCTTCACGGTGGATGAGGATTTAACCTATTTGTCTATCTTTGTATTTTGTTAAATAGTCCTTGCTTTTTTAAATAATACTGTTAATGTTATTCACAATTATGTATTTGTTTTATTTTTATCATTGGTCATGTTACTAATGGAGGTAACATTTTCTCCGAATTTTTCTTATATATTAAAAGAATTTTTGTTTTATTCAATTTGTACATGTATCGGTTTCTTTTTAAAATTAAACGGTATAATTTGATTGGTAGCTGAGATAACATTTTATTTTACTTTTGATTTATTTATAGGACAAGTGCATATATTGCCATTTTTGCAATTAGAGTTTTCATTTTTGCCATCAGTTTTGTATTTATGCATAAATACCATAAATCGATCTTTACAGTTACGAAATTGCCTTTATCTATAATTAAAATGAAAGGAAGGCATAGCTGGTGCTCGAACCAGGGTGGCGAGGAGTAGGGATGGGTGGCACGGATCGGGTACCTTTGATTTTTGGTGTACCCGCTACCCGATCCGACCTTTACGGATAATAGATTTTTAGTACCCATATCCGACCCGCAAAAAATGGATACCCGGAAAAACGGGTACCCTCTAAAAATATGAATACCCGATTTGTTACCCGGAAAAAATGTATCCGAAAGAACGAAAAACCCTATAAAATTCAAATATTATATTTTGTTTCATATTTTAACATTTAAATACTTAT
>OVAN01014493.1:0-11999 GCA_900406275.1 Anastatica hierochuntica | reverse complement strand
TTTCCATAGCTATTCGGTCGCAATGTCGTCGCAAATTTGCGACCACAAATAGTCCTCGCAATTTTTCGTCGCAAATTCGCGTGTTTTCTTGTAGTGATAATATCAAACACTATTAAAAATTGAAATAAATATAAATATAATTTAACTTATTCCCGCACAAGCTGCGGGTAACCATCTAGTTAGAGGTTAAGTAGCACTCATATATTTATACATAAAGGAACGAATTTGATTTAGATTTTTACGAGTTTTATTCGGATTTAAATACTCGTGCATGTTACCTAAAAAACCTCAAAAATCTAAAGTTATCTAAAAATCTCAAAACACTAAGAATAAAAATTTATATACAACCTATAAATTTGAATATAACCAAATACTCATTCTGGTACTCATTCAGATTTTCGAACATTTTGGAATATTCCTACGGGATGAAGTTCAGATTTGATTTAGTCATTTCTGTGTCTTTGGCTTTTTAACTCACCTCTACCTCAACTAGTGCTATCCAACTTTTCTATCCATACATTTTACTTCTCTATTATACACCCTAAAACAATCTACTGGTAAACTACCAAAATTATTATTTTTTATTAGTTCACCATATTCAGTTGTTAGGTTATTTAGCGTTTAATATGATTATTTAATATTTTAAAATCGCCAACTTAAATATTAAACCTTTAAAGTTTATCTTGTTAACCTGCTAAACCAACGAGAAAAATGGCAAAGGTATTTGAAACTCTAGAAAAGTTGTTTATTAAAAACACAACCAAATATTAATCCTGCCGAGAGTCTAAACCTAAACTCAATAATCACACAAGAACGCCTCATCGCACTCATATACAAGTTCTTGGAGACGCTACATTGTACACTCATTCATACCCGTTGGCGTCACTGTCCGCCCAGAGCCAACTCATTAAAGGTATCTCCAACCCTACTCCATTTTCTCCTCCAAACTCCATTTTGGAGTAATATCATCTCCAACTCCACTCTATTTTTCACTCCAAAATGGAGTAATGAGTAAGATTACTCCATATTTGGAGTAACTCCATTTTTTTACTCCATTTTGGAGTTGAACTTTTTTATTTATAAAGAGATCCTTTGAATATTAATTCTTTTCACTTTATACTTTTTTTAATAAAACATTAATTATTTTTGTTGATAGAATTTTCAAAGTTTTAATTATTGTTATAATCTTATTTTTGTTAAAGTTTGATATAACATTCTAAGTTTGAAGAGATACATTTTTTATGAATATATATTTTTATATAACTTTATTATGTGTTTTTTCAAAAGCTTAATTAACTATAACATATAGTTAACTATAAATATGAAATAATTTATGAAAATTAAATAAAACAATGGCAAAAATATTTTGGATTCAAAATTTTCATTTTGTTAGTGTATATATACAAATTTGAGAAAAATATAAATAAAAACATGAGGATCAAGCTAATTTGATTATTGAATTTTTTTGTTTGGTTTTGAATTTTTATCGATTGAATTTTTAGAGTTTTATTATTGAGAGTTCGAAGAGGATTTTTACCCTCATATGTCCAAATATAATATGATAACAAAATTCGGTTCCAAAAGTTTCTCGGTTGTTTTAGAGATGTTATTAAATATAAAAAATTTTATTTTTCACTTTGGAATTGACTAATATTATTTGTAAGAAAAATATGCTTATTGGTGATGGTTAAATAAAAATATTTGTAATTTAATTTCTTTTATTTTAATGAAATTTTAACTAAAATTAATTTTATAATTTATGGAAATTTTTTAAAAATAAAATAACATGGATCAATTTGTAAATTTTATAATTAGAATGTATCAATAGCAAATTAGAAATAGAATATTTTTAGAATATTCTATTTTTGGAGTAAAAAATGGAGTAATACATTGGAGTAAAATCCAACTCCATTTTGGAGTTACTCCATAATGGAGTGAAAAATGGAGATATACATTGGAGATGGTCTAAGGCACACCCGGTGCGACCGTCTCGTCGGTTGTCTTAATAATTAAAGGTCTAAATTTTAATTTTTTCCAAAAATTAAATAAACGATATTTATTTATAAATTGAAAATGGTCCAAAATTTTTTAATATGCATTTTTAGCATTATAACAAACTATATGGTTAAAATTAACACAATTCTTTTAAAAAAACTTTCTTTCACTAAAAATTTAAATTCAAAAGCCGAATTTTTTTCGTCCGAAGATCCATAATAATATTGTGCTGACTCTATATGTGCCTCAACACATTCTCAGCCTCCGACCAGTTCCATTGAATTAGTTTCTTCTCTGCTCGAACCAACTCGAGCGTGCCTACTAATTTTTCCGCGAGTCACGAGTATTTCCGATATGTGCCTCCAGTGCACTCTTTGTAGCCCTAAGTCTGTAACCCGTGGTACCACGCTACTTAACCAAGTGCTTGCACATTGGCATGTAATTTATCTATCTATCTATCTATCTATCTATCTATCTATCTATATATATATATATATATATATATTTTCTATTTTTCGAGCAATATCGATTTAACCTAATACTTTAAATATGCTTCTATGTTTTTTTCACATCATCACCCAAAAGACATCAAACTACACGTCAAGATTCATAACTTTTATCTAGCTTTCATATTCATATTATGTATAAGTATAGATAATCAAGTACGTGCTAATTCATACAGCTCAACACACAACATGCTTCAATTTTGCTCAAGACTAACTTGTGCTAACCTAGTAATCTGTTTAAAAGAAAGTTGGGTACATTCCCACCTTAGTTTAGGTTCTCAACTGAAATGTAAGTGAATCAGAATTGTCCGTACGGTTCTAAAGCATTTACAGTTCGATTGGGAATGTTCGACTCAAAAAATCAGTTCAATTCCGGGTAGTTCATGCTCGCGATGAAGATCTCCAAAGATAGTTAACAACATCAATGGTGGAAGGTTGTAGCAGCGACAATAGACAATAGCAGCAAAGGCGATAGACGGTTACCAACAACGGCCTCTCTTCTCCCCATATCTCCCTCCCTGTCTTAGGGTTAGGCATATTATCGAACCCGAAGAACCTAATTTCGGAATTAGAACTGAACCAAAATTTTAGAAATATCTGAACGGTTACCAATATATAAGAATCGAAAGAACCGAACAGAAGTAAAAGAACAAAATAACTCTGTTCATAACGAAATCGGAATGGAACAAAAAAATATCCGAAATAGAGTTATATACCATAAGATATTTCAGATACTTTAGACTGTATAACAAAATATACGCGAAAATATCCGAACTCAATTTGAAAGCGAAAAGAATTATGGTTCTTTTTCGCTCGATTTCAAGTAGCTAGAACCGATCCGAAGAACTAGACTCTCAACCCTACTCTCTATACTCATTTGTTCTTCTCCCCTCCTTCGTATAATGACTCCACTCTCTCCAGCGTCCTCTTCTTCCTTCTTCCTTATTCCTTCTAGCTCGCGGCTTCTCCTTCCACTTCCTCCTTCTTCTCTTCCACTGCCACCATCTTCTCTTCCACTGGTACCTTCTTCTCCTCTTCCAGGGCGGGCTTCTTCTCCTCCGCAGCTGCGGGAACCGGAACAAGTGCCAGTTTAACCTCTTCTTTCTTTTCTTCAACTATCTCAGTCTCTAAATCATCGCTTGTGATTTTTTCTGGCTTGGTTCCTCCTTTCTTGGTCGGTTTTTCGGTTTTCACAACCTCCTCGACATTTTCCACCTCACGTGGTTTGGCCTCCACCGGGAGAAACAAACACACTTTCTCAAATATGAACGTTATTCGTCCCAAGCTAGATGACATTTCATTAACAACCTTTGATTCAAGGAATTCTAAATTCACTAAAGATATAAAACAATACGTTAATTCAATTCCTATATTAAATAAAACCTAATAATACACAATGTATAACATCTAATATCATTTATATGTAATTAAGTGTAAGGTTTCTAGTTACTCAATTTAAGCATACCAATTTTGACAAGTTCCTCGAAGAATTTTGAATTTTGGCAGAAAGTTTCTTTAAACCATCCTCCGTAGGCTCCCTCACCAAGGCCTACACAAACGATCAATATGAATCAATAATCATAAGTCTTTACTTAAAAATAGTTTAAATTTATAAGAGTAATTAAAAAAGAGAATTATTGAATAATAAGCACCTTGAGTTCAGCAGAGGCGGTTTCATAGATTTCCACCACCTTAGATGCAAGATCTGTCTTTTTCTCCTCAATCTTCTTGTTGATCGCTTTCTATAAATAAAGCAAAAAAATGAACTAAGAATCAAAATAAATATCACAAACACATATTATATATGCTAAGCATGTATTTTATAATTTATAGATCCAAAAATGTACCTTAAAATCATCAAAGTTTAAGGACTTGCTAGACTCAACAACCATAGTCTTCTTTGTTGGGAGCCTCTCGAACAATCTCTTCATCGTTAGAAAAACCTTCGATTTCCAGTAATCTATCTTCTTTTATTTTATAAATCTTTCACAAAAAATGTTAAATCAGAATTTTCCAATATATCTCTTAGTTTACGTTGACACGATGAAACACAAATTAATATCTTACCTTTTAACCTAAACAATTAAGAACATAACAAGATCATATAATCTGATTCATATATTGTCATAATGCATTTATAAACGTAAAAAAGATTAACAATATATATTAACCTTTGATATAATGTTTCCACATTATTATCAAACACAATTTAAAATAATAACAAAGTACATTATGCTAACAATGTTATATTAGATACAAAGGATGTTAGGTTAACAAATATGCATGACTAAAATTTTCTAAAAAAATGAAAACTAAAATTTTGGTGTATGTAAAATTGTACTCATATGATCCAATATATATATATATATATATAAATATATATATATATATACTAACCGACATATCTCATTCACAATAATAAATTTAATTCGTAGTATCAAATATGTATTAGTATAATTAATACTTACTATATTTAGTTTACGAAATTATTAATGATTTATGTAGCAATATTTATCATTCCGTTTTCTCCAAAAATTTTATTATATTTCCGTTTTTGATTAGAATAAATTTAAATTTGAATAAAGTTATAATTTGTATAAATTTTCCTTATGGAGCAAGGTAAATTAAATTGCATTTTCCTATTTTAGATTTCCATAGTTATTCACAATATATATTTCCAATTTTATAAAAGTTATTTGCTGGAACAATGGACAATTTCGTTAATAATGCTTAGAATATATAATTGGAATTTTTGAAATATATAAAATGGTTAGTTAGTAATATATACTTTGGCAAAAACTATATTTATTGTCATTTATAATTGAGATTGTCTAGCTTTTATATATAAAATAATGTTTAAAATATTGCATGTCTCGGGAAATTACTTTAAAATGACAATAATATCAGCTTTTACAAATAATTTCTATTAATATAGTTCAATAAAAAATTTAATTTACCATAAATTGTAAAACATCCAACTGTAAAACCTGGCATAATGCTTTAATATGTAATAGAAAATAATATTTTCAATGTTGTAAATAATTTAAATAACAACCAATAATATATACAAAATTATATGACAATTTTAAATATTTACTAAGACCAAAATCATTATGAATTCCATAAGATAAACAAACATTAATAGCTCATTTTAATTATATGACAATAGATTTTACACTTTATATCACAAACTTTAAAATATTAATTATAAAACAATAAACCAAAAATTTATATGTATGGTTTAGTTTTTAAATTTCATGTTTAGATTTTTTTTTTTTATAAATTACACTATAAAGCTTTTATATGTAGTAGGAACATATAAATTGCCAAAATTATTCTGAATTCTGTAACACATGCAAAAATTAATTACTCATTTTAAACTTTATTTCACTTTGATTTATATGGTAATATCTTTTTTTTAGCCGAGGTAAGTTGGTTCATGTTTAACTTTCTTTAATTAGATCGAATAAAATAAATCAAAATTAAAAGAAAATTGGAATCTCATCAATCAATCAAATTATAACATTAATTGTGAAACTTCACTTATGAGCGATACATCAGCAAAAAGTGTATTTTCTTTAAATATTAAGAATGATTTTAATTTTGAATTGAAATTGTCTCATGACCAACCCGAACACATATGGTTTTTTAGTTTCCAAATGATTAATGCTGGTAACTAAACCATTTTCATTTGGATTAGAAAGATAAGATCAGTTAGATATCATAATACTCGAACAATACATCGGGAAATAATGTTTCAAATAAATATGAATAAACTAATTTATGAAAAATCTACAAACAATTCTAATGTATCATTTGACATCAAGAAGCTTAACAAAATCTACAAAACTAAAAAATGAGTTATTGTTCTCAATTAGAACTCCTACAATTGAAATATCTTCTCTCAAAGATATTTTAAACTCATGTGAAGTTGTACGATTATTTGGGTCTGCATCTATGACGTCAAATCCCTCCACTTGAATCCATCGTTGATTAGAAACTATAACTGATATGAATTTTTGTATATATTTCGAGGGGACCGTTTCGTGTATTTTAGAACCTTGAAATAAAATTTATGAAAATTAGTATTATTAATAACTATTAATATATACACACAATATTAATAAATAAACACAAAAATATAAACTAATTCGCATTGCTTTAAGAGTTTTTCAAATGTAAACGTAAACTTACCTTATTAAAATACATGTTATAATTATAATATGTCTGAGATATATTTAGATATAATTGTACCACGTATCAAATCAGATCAAGATAAAGTTATATATAAAAATATCGAAAATTCATAATACCTGTTGATCGGCTAAAATAGCCTCGAGAGTTTCACCAGATGAAAAAAATTGACGAAAAACATGAAGTACTTTCACATTTACGCTCCAATTACTCGGTAGGAATGGTTTGAGGTCATTGACAAAATCAATAAATAACGAAGACATGATTTTTTTAAAAAAATTTGGAACGTATATACGAAAATCAAATATGTATTTTTGTTAGAACCACCCGTATTTATACATCTAAATAATCTTGTTAGTCAAAACAAATTAAATATTATATCTTTAATTATTTCGTTATTAATTTCTATTTTCCATATTTGTTTTTCCAAAATTAAAATAAATTATCAATGTAGGTGTATATTTCCTTTTTCATCTATAAATTTCCATAATTAAATTTTATTGTTAATAAACGTTAAGGAAGATTTGAAAAATGACTATTTTACTCTCTATTTTTCAAACATATTCGAATTTAAATTATTAATTCAACAATATAAAAAATTCTCTTTATTAATATATTCCTTTTAAATGATTCAATGGTATAAGAAATTCCAATAACTTTCTTTTTTCTCTAACTTTTATAAATTTTATAAAATTCAGAGAAAAGAAATTATTTTTAAAAAAATTTCAATAGTCGACAAATTTAAATACGTATTTATAAAAAAATTATTACCAATAAATATGTATACGAAAATATATAATTATGGTATATTGTTTAGGTATACTTTTCATGTTCATTTTATATGTATAATTATAGTAAGATCGAAATTGAGATGAATTGAATAAATAAATGCTTGACAATTATTAAGAATTGTTTATTTGAAATGACAAGTTAGTTAAAATCATTTATGATTATTTGTTTATTTTATAGATCATTTAAATAAATCAAAACTAAATTAAAAAATTCAAATTTTTTAACCAATCAAATTAGAAAATTAATTTTGAAAACTCTTATATGTGTAACATATAAGTAAATTTCATTTAAATGTACTTTTGATTTAATATATAAGAAGATTTATTTCGATTTTTCAAAGTTAACAAGCGAGAAGGTTCTTATCCCACCGACCCCACTCATTACCAATCGAAGCAAAACATCATTAAAGACACGAAACTAAAATTCTAAAAGTGGTTTCATGATTAGTATTAATAACCCAATTGTTTAATTTTCTTAATACTAAATTAGGCGCTGGTCTAAAGCCGTCGTTCTAACAAACATATCATGTTCTTCTACACATGTGCATACATTTATGTGAACTTTCCACTTGGTAATATCGCCCAAGAAGTCAAAACTATTGTCGAGTCTTCCTTGGTGGTTTTAATGTCCATGTCCAATATCGGATTATATTTGGTTTTTGGTGCAATATTATGTCTAACTATGTGATATTTGCAAAAGAAACAAATCCCATATTTGTCCAATTGTGTTTGTTGTTTGTCCAATATATGAAGTATGAAATAAGAAAGTGTATACATTAAATTGAATAAATTTGTTAGTCAAATGAAATCAATTTTGGTTCAACTTGTTAGACCGCAAAAGGAGATTTTTAAATCATTTTAAGTATTCGTATATCAACCAAATTAGTTCAATCACCAATCTATTTTCCTCTCTACTCACACCATGTTCCGCCTCAGAGCTCCCGGCAAGAAACCCATTACCATCAGCACCGCCACGACTTTCCTCTACTGGTCGCCGGAATCTTCTCCCACCGCCGTAGCTTCTCCGCCGGCGGATATGGATCCAAGCATATGGTCCGCTTTACCAAATCACCTCCTTGACCACATCTTTTCTTTCCTTCCCTTCAAAACTCTCGTCGCTCTCCGATCAATTTCTCGACATTTCCGATCTCTGATTCTCTCTCCCACTTTCCTCTCAGATCATTCTTTATCTCTCCCTTCTTTTCTCCTCCTCTCTCATCCTCAATCTTTCCAGACTTTCCCTCTCTTCGACCCTAATCTCCACTCCTGGCGCACGTTACCACTCCCTCGTTCCCTCTCGCTAACCTGCGCTTCCTCCCTCCTCTCTTCCTCTCACGGTCTCCTCTGTTTCTCCCTCTCCCCTTCCTCTGTTTCTTCTCTCTCCATCTTCAATCCTCTCACTAGATCCTCAAGATCTATCGATTTCCCGTATTACCCTTTCTCCTTCGAGCTTCTCTCCCTCGTTGCATCTCCTCATAGCTACCGGATCTTCACCCTCTCCTCCTCCTCCGCTTCCAGATGTGTCTGCCTCTACGATTCAGTCGATCGCTCCTGGAGAAGATTCGGCGGCGTCGATCACGTCTTACCTCGTGAGTTTAATCAAGACGGAGTCTTTTACAATGGGTCTCTGTATTTCGTGAGATCCGAGCCTTTTCTTCTTGTGAGTGTCGATCTCGACGACGGAAAATGGACTACAGCCACCGGAAACGGTGTATTTCCGGCGGAAGATGAGATCACGTTTGCTAGATTAGTTAGTGACCCCGAGAAGAAGATCCTTTACATGGTGGGAGGGATTGGAAACAACGGTATATGCAGAAGCATCAAGATCTGGGAATATAAAGAAGAAACAGACAACTGGATCGAAGCTGAAACATTACCAGATATTGTTTGTCGGAAGTTTACTTCGGTGTGTTACCACAATTACGAGCATGTTTACTGTCTGTGGCACAAAGACATGATATGTGTCTGTTGCTACAATTGGCCTGAGATTCTCTTCTTCCATATCAGGAGAAGGACATGGCATTGGATTCCTAAATGTCCTTCGCTGCCGGAGAAATGGAGCTGTGGGTTTCGTTGGTTCTCTTTTATCCCGAGCTTGTCTGCTTCTGTTTAGTTATTATATTTGTCTTCATATTTGTAATCTCTGTGTTTCATCCATGGTGTAATACATGTGTATGAAACCACTATATTTGGAATTATTATCTCTTTTGTAAATTCTTTGAGTAGAAACTATAGACAGACATGGGTATTAATATTTCAGTCACGGTGTGTGAGGCAGCAACTATGGCTTGGTGGGTGTGATCTCACAGAGCTGATTGTTTTCGAATGATTTCAGCAGGTATACATGATATGCATCCACCGGCTTCAAAGCTGGGACGGGATGTAGGTTTGTGGAGGAAAAGAGAGGACAGATTTCGTTTGGAATTCTCAATTAAGGCCACTTGGGATTGTATCCACGCCAAGTCCCTGTTGATTCAAAGGGTGCGTGGAGTGTGGTTTAAATACGCTACACCTAAACATGCTTTCATAACATGACTAGCAGCTAGAGACAGGCTTTCCACGGGAGACCGTATGGCTTCGTGGGGGTTTGGTGCTTCTTCCACTTGTTTGTGTGTTGTGTCAGCATCTTTTAGAGACCAGAAGCCACTTATTTTTGAGGGTGCGTTTATATCGGAGGTATGAAGTAATTTAACCCTTGGCCTGATCCATTCGCGGCATGCATATTCTTGGTCTCAGATTATGCATCTGCTCTTGGCCAATCAGTTATAGAAGTGAGAACGTATATTGTTGTGTTTTGCATTTCAAAGTGTCATTTATCATGTTTGGGCTGATCGTAACAAGAGAAGACATTGTTAGATAACAATCTTCCTCTGTTTTAATAAGAGTTTTGGACAAGTCAATCAGAAATAAGCTTCTTGCAATTAAGGAAATTGTCTTCTTTTACTTTTTCAATTCTTTGATCATATAGGAGCTACTCCAAACAGTTTGTACAAATAGTTTTTTTTGTTTGTTTGTGGAAATAAAGCTTTACATTCCATTATTCCAATTTAAAAAAACCATAGAATGAAAGAATTGGGCATGGGAACACAAGTGATCGTTTGGAGTGTTGGTTTGTTAGTAAAAATTGTTGAAAATTTATAATGTGATTGATCTATTCATCTCTGCGGTTTTGCATAGTATTTCCATTCTCCGAGGTGTATATAGAGCGCATACACCTTAAGCTCAAAGGTAAACCAACCATTTAGACACATAGATGATCCTTGTCTGCTGCTACAATTGGCTTGAGATTCTCTTCTTCCATGCTTGGAGATAGGCATGACATTATATACCAAAATGACCTTCTCGGGGAGAAATGGAGATGTAGGTTTCGCTGTTTCTCTTTTATCCCATGCTTGCAGATGATATTTAGAAACATCATGGCTTGAGCTAGGACCACGATATCACGCTATGACCTAAGCTAGGCATAACATGATTTTCTTTTAAGATTTCACCACAAAGCCAACCAAGAGTAACAAATGCTTGCTTTATTTGATAAGTCTGATCATGATCCAGCTAAATGAAAATATTCAATTTTAGTAAGATGGATCAACCATAGATTTCCATATTTTCCGGGCCGAATCCACCCGAGGCCCATTACCGAGGAATGTAAATCGTTATTGGATCGACGAAAGAAACGGCCCATTAGTGAGACCAAAGAAAGCAGAGGCGACGCCGTTTCGACCATCAAAGAGGTTGCAACTTCCGAGAGATCTTCGGAGAGAATCGAGGCAGCTGGAGACCTAATCAAAGGAGAAGGCTGAGAGCTATAAGAGGAGGTGTCATCGAAGGAGCAGTCTCTCTCTGGCTCTTTTTTTTTGGCTTCGGAATAAAAACAAAAGAAGTAATAAGATACAAGTTACGTTCATTCGAAAATCCTACTCTTTTCTTGTAAACAGTCACTTTCAAAATCATACATCAAAGTATATTTTCAATTGGTGTTTGTCGAGTTAGCTCAAACGGGATTCATCTCATTTAGTTCCACAATTTCTTCTTTCTCAAATCCATTCTAGGATAATTGTGAGATTTAACCCTCACAATTTGGCGCCGTCTGTGGGGACAACGTAATTGAGTCCCTAACTCCGATAGCTAACCCGATGGATCCAACCAATGATGGCTTGAGCCGACGTAAATCCTTGCCCCTGGCACCGAGCCATGGCTCACCGACCCGCGTAGGCTCTGGAATCCCAGAGCCCCGTCGATCTACCTCCACGAACGAGCCTTCCGCTTCCACGGAGGGTCGATCAAAGCCTACAGGTTCCCAGTTAGCCCCACGAAGGCTACCCGATGACCCTGCTCCAAGATCGCAGACACTCGGAGGCTCTGGCCTGAATCCTGCCGGATTACAGCTTTCGGCATCAGCCGCGTCTCAAGTTTCGGATCAGCTTTCCGAAATCAGACAGATGATGCTACAATTGGTGAACCGTACCCAGGAAAACGAACGGTTGGTTCATCAGCTAGCATCCCGACAGCAGCA
>OVAN01014492.1:0-12001 GCA_900406275.1 Anastatica hierochuntica | reverse complement strand
TTAGGTTAGGTAGTGTTAGAGTCTAATTATTCACATTCTTAATTTCATTTTGAGATATGTCTTGTCTAGGTATATTAACTGAACACCTACCAATGGGTGTTTCGTGGATCTTTTTCTCTAATAATTTTGGAAAAATTTACACTTGTTAGTGACTTAGTGTTACTCATTTCTTGGAGTCATGCGGGATGATTGAAGATGCTCTTGAAATTGCAACAGATTCACGAGGCCATACAACTGGGCAAACTTGAAATTGCAAAGGTGATGGATATAATGTGTTGTGATTGACATGCTTTTTTACTTCTTTTATAGTGACAATATGTTAACACTATAAAAGTGGAAGTTTTATTTTATGTTTGTTGGAGATCGATGTAGAAGTGCAGAGCGAGTCTAAGTGGAAGCAACTTGGAGAGTTAGCCATGTCCTCAGGGAAGGTATGGTTTTCTTTTTGCATTTCATCCTATTGTTTGGTATGATAATTGGGAAAAAAGTTTGTTCCTGCAAATAATATATCATTCAATTTATGATTATGAGGTTTTATTCAGAAATGTGGGAGCACAGAAAAATTTGATCTTAAAATAGCAGACATCTCTGTTTCTTGTCTCCTGGTTTCGTCTATGATGTGCGGATTATCAATTTACTCTCTGTGTTTGTTTGTCATCATAATAATTGCAAATGGAAAAGGAATGCATGAAGTATGCAATGGATTTGAGTGGTTTGTTAGTGCTTCTTTCTTCTCTGGGAGTATGCAAAAAAACAAAACATCTATAATGTTTGTAAAAAAAATTTTGGTGCAAAGACTTTTATTTTTTTTTTATAAATAAGTCTTTTATTATTTTAAACACTAGAAAATACATATAAAATACAAAAACAATACCGCGGCAATGCGCGGGTATTTACCTAGTAACATATAAAATTCCATATTTCCGTACGAAATATAATCTACACTTTATTTTATTTTGTAAAATATTGATAAGTGCTTAATAACACCAGCACTTTTTGTTCTCTCGACAAAGGATACTTTCATTTCTTTGGTAAAACTATTACAAACAGATGCCAAGAGGATCATCACAATCATGTTATTCTACAGTCACTACCCTTCAACAGTTCTACCTAGCCTTCTTAGCTTATCTGTAAATTTTTGTTTTTCCTTATGATATGCTTAAACTTCACATAATTTACCTTTTTAGAAAGAGTTCTTATGTTAGCCAAGAAAGTGGATAAACTTGGAAAGTATTGTGCGTCACTTTTTTTTTTGTAGCATGGCTTTTCAATCTTCTGCAAATCAACAGTTCCTTTCGTCCTACTAAATGAAATGAGACCTTCAATTCAGCCAAATAAAACTAGTTTCAGACGCTGCCACGTGATCATTTTGTCCCGCTTCGTAAAACTAATAACAAAACCCCGCTCTTTTTTTTTTTTTTTTTGATCACATAACAAAACTCCGCTCTTAAATTGCGTTTTGTTCGACTTTCTTTTTGGATTTAATTCTCCTATACCCTTAAATGAAGAGAAATATTTCTTCATACTCTTCTTTATCCTCTATACCCGTCAAAATGTTGAATTTTCATCTTATTCTTATTTTTTATTTATTATTTAATTATAAGAAAAAAATTTCTTTCCCCATGATTCCTTCCCCCTGTTGGGGTCTATGTGAGCTCCACCTTGTTTATATTCAAACTAGTTTTTAAGAAAGTAAAACCCATTATCTCTTTATTCTAACCTAGTTCTCATCTATTTATTTAAATAATAAAACAAAAATAGTCCAAACTTGAATTTTATGTTAATTAATATTTTTATTGAATAGGAACATTTACTTTTTCAGTAAAATGTATTTTTAAAATTTTACAATAAGCCACAATATGCAATTTTTTAAGTTTTTTACTTCAAAGAATGTAAATAAACATTTTTTTCATTTATGAAACTTTTATATGTGCTACATTTATAATTTTTTCTGACTTTATGATCAACTTTTTATCTTTTAACATTTTATCAATAGCTAATGTTTTCGTACATCTTAATATAACTAGTACAACTAAATATAACAACATGTCATAACTCGTTGAAAAACACAAAAATTAAAAAACGCAAAGATAAAAGATATTTATAAGCAATATATTGTAGTTATCTTTTGTAAAAAAGACACTTAACCTATTTTGTGTGACTTATTTAAAAATAATTATCTTATTGTACATTATAAGCGGTTAATTAGTAACTAAGTGAAACCAAAAGAAAAAAAAGAAAGAAAAGACAATGTCAACGGTTTTGCAAATTCTATGTGATTCGGTTAAACATAAAACTTTATATGTCAAATGGAAATTGGAATATGACTAAAATATTGTTAGGAGGTCATTTACAATTTTAGGAAATAAAGAGTGAGTGATTACTTTTATAATCTTTATAATTATACACAAAACCAAAACAAACAAAAATCACATTTAGACATTGTTTCGGGGTTTTTTGGACGTTCTTCGATGGAGAAGAACAAGAACAAGTTATCAATGATTTTTAGAGTTTTTGAGGGAGAGATCAAAGATGAAGAAGATGAGCGAAAAGAGACTAAGTATTATGTAAACGATTTCTCTTTATTGATCTTAAGAAAATTGAGTACAATAAGTGTGTGTTTCAAAGTCTCGGGGTCGGACAGAATCCCTTGAACTAGGGTTTTTCTTTTGTATTTATAGCTTTTTTGAGTTAGGGTTTCCATTTATCTTATGGATAACTCCTATATTCGAGCTTGTCATACAAAAGAAATATTTCCCTAGATTCAATTAAGGCATTTGTCCTTATCTATTAAGATCTTAGACTGACTTAGGGGATATCCGCCCTACCTCGGCTATGACCTCGGCTTGGTGATGGTGTCCTTGGCTATGGCCTGAGTTATCATCTACAACCAGGGGGTTTATCTATGTCTCCTTGGTCTAGGCTATGGTCAGACTCTAAGAGAATAAATTTACCCCCAACAGTTGTCCCCCACTCTTCATTTTCCACGTGTGGAATTTGAAGAGTAGATATTATCTTAGGAGATTTCGGTTCATACCTTAGTGCTGGGATCGACCTTATGTAAGTAATAAAAATAAGAAAAATCTCCCGCCATGGTTCTCGTTGCTATGGCTTCATCCTTGGTGAGTCTCATTAGCGCTTATTGGGCCGTATCTTTTTTGATGAACTCTTGAATTGTATGGCGTAATCTGGGCTTCTTTTTTTTGTCTTTGGCCCATAACCGCTAGGGCTATATATAGGCAGGAAAATGATGAGTCTTGGTCACTTCACTTTTTCGCTTGCCTCCTCAAAGTCAGATTAGGGTTTTCTCTCGAAAGATCACCACTTCCTCTGCTTTTTCCGGTAAGTCTTTAGCGCATTTCTAGTATAGTGAATAATGGTTGCGATGTGTCATCTACAGCGCGATGATGATGAAATCGACACAAGACAAGGACTAAAACTTCATTTGCCTCTCTAGGAAACAAATGTTTCGACTCAATTCCATCAACCATCCAATGAACAACCCTTAGAATCTTAACTTCTCTTGTCATCCAATGATACATATCGGCCAAGACGGAGGAGGATGTCCTCATACAGAGCAGAGTTAGGTGCGAAATTGGGTTGTTGGATGCAAAATCGAAGAAGAGAGAGCTGCGGAGTGAAGCGAAGAAAAGAAAATAGCGGAGAGACATGAGTGTGCTTGAGAGGGAAGGAGTCATAGAATATGGATACAAGTTACAAATTACAAGTTACAAGGTGATCCAAATCGGATGGTTGGGTTAGTAATTATTAGAGACTAGGTTGGTTATAATAGTTTTTGACCAATTTTAGAATATAAAAAGAAAAAGAAAAATATTCATTGTCAAATGACAGATATATAACATTTTGTCCCCCAATTAAGGATGCAGAAGCAATTGGTCCCTCCTTCTTCATCTTTTGTACCTCTTTCTTCTCTTCCTCCATTTTCCCTAATTTCCAATCTTTTTATAACTTTTTAACCGAATCAATCCTTTTTGTAAAGCATGTGCCTCTCTCCCTCTTTACTTAGAAATATACTGCAACGTGGGATTTTGATTTTTGTGACTCTTTAAATCGAAAGATTGGTTTAGCCAATTTCATATTGACGGTGGGAGGCTAAGACGTCGTGGTGATGCTTGTTTGGAACGTCGGAGCAATCTGTCAACGTCTTTAACCACATCAGCCATTGGCTCGAAGAAGAATCATCTGCCGCCTCCAAGTTAGCTCTCACTCTATCTCTCTCCCATGATTCTTTTGGACTTACTTTTTTATAAGCAAGTTTGATTGTTGAAAAGCTTTATGATATATAATCATTATATAATATAAAGTTATAGAAGCAGAACCCGAAGAATAAGCGAAGGCGGTCGGTGACTGTGACACAAGTAGAAGCAGGTTTTTACTTTTTGAGAACTAATTTGTATGCATTGGAGGACATATAACCAGTGTGTTGAAGAGTCTGATCACCAATGAATTCTTTTATTTCAATTTTTTCTTGGATCTATACATAAGTTTTTTCTTGTGATGTTTGGTGTATTCAATGGCTCAAAAAGTGCTTTGGGAAGAGGAACTATACCACGCTAATACTTGTGATGGTCTTCATTTGCAGATGGTTTGTATTCCCTTCTCAACCGCTTTACACAGAAACCTAGAAAATTTTGATTCCAACATCTAAGTATAGAAGGTGGAATAACCACTGTCGTATAGATCGAGTATGTTGTGTGTTTAGATCGACAAAGTAAAGAAATAACTCTTTTTATTAAGCTCTCAATCTCTCAAAACTCACACCAAAAACATAACTCGTTTTGGTCTCTTAATTTATATCTCCCTACAATCCTAATCCTAAAGAAACTAAATATTATTTAGATATCTCCTAATAATATTCTCTCTTTATCTTATATAACTTCTAAGATAAAATATAACTCCAAAATAGATTAGAACTTTAGTAGCTTGTTCTTCAAGTCATCTTCAAGTTTAGTCCAACATTTTCCCCCTTAAACTTGAAGTCCATTTTCAACACGTCATACACTCCAATCAGATCTCTCATTTCTCTGAACTTTGTCATTCCAAGAGCTTTAGTTAGAATATCAGCTTTCTGTTCAGATCCAGGAACATGCTCAACCTTAATTTGTCCATTCTCGATGCATTCTCTAATGAAATGATACCTTCGATGGATGTGCTTACTACGCCCATAGAAAACATGATTCTTTGTCAACGCTATAGCTGAACGATTGTCAATTCTTAATAAGACCTTCTCGCCTTCTTTGCCCACGATCTCGTTAAGCAAGTCTTGGAGCCAAATGGCTTGCTTAGAAGCTTCAGTAGCAGCCATGAACTCAACCTCACATGAAGATAGTGCTACTGTATCTTGTTTCTGCGAGCACCAAGATATTGGTCCCTTTCCTAGATAGAATATATGACCACTTGTGCTCTTTCCGTCGTCTGGATCAATGTTGTGACTACTGTCACTGTATCCTATCAGCCTTGGTATTGTATTGGCCGCACCTTCAAACACTAAACTGAGACCAACAATTCCTTGCAAGTACCTAAGTACATGTTTTAAAGCAACACCATGTGGCTCTCTTGGACATTGCATATAACGGCTCAAAACTTCAACCGCATACGATAGATCGGGTCGAGTATGCAATAAGTAACGGAGACAACCTATAGTCTTACGAAAACGTGTTGCATCTATTTCTTCCTCGGTCTCACACTTTGACAACGTCAAACCCATTTCCATTGGAGTCAAAGTCAAGTTACATGTCTCCAAACCCGTATCTTCCAGGATTCGTGCAGCATATCTTTGTTGAGTAACAATGATTCTACCTTCTTTCGGATCAACTTCCATTCCAAGATAATAGGTCAACTTCCCCAAATCACTCATCTCAAATTTAGAGCTCATCTCTTCCTTAAAGCTGTTGATGACTTTGATACTAGTACCTGTCACGAAAACATCACCGACATACACGGCTACAATTAGAAGACTGTCTTCGATCCTCTTCTTATACACTGAAGGCTCCTTGACACATTTTTCGAACATTAGCTCAACAAGTATTTGATTCAGCTTGTTGTTCCATGCCCTAGGTGCTTGTCTTAATCCATACAATGCTTTGCTTAGCTTGTAGACTTTGCTTTCATTTCCTTTCACTTCAAAGCGTTCCGGTTGTGAAACAAAAACTGTTTTCTTTAATTCTCCGTGGAGAAAAGTTGTTTTTACATCGAGATGATGCACTTCCCATCCATGTGTGGCAGCAAGATTTAAGAGCAATCGAATCGTCTCAAGTCTTGCTACTACTGCAAAAACCTCTTCGAAGTCTATCCCATACTTCTGCACGTATCCCTTGGCCACATGTCTAGCTTTGTGCTTGTTAATAGTTCCATCTGAGTTTCTCTTTAACTTGAACACCCATTTAAGGCCAATGGGTTTCGCACCAAGAGGAAGATCAACAAGGTTTCAACATTTATTCTTATTAATCGAAGCAATCTCATCCTCACAAGCAGCCACCCATTCTGTCGACTCGCATGCCTCATTAAAATCGAGAGGCTCATTATTTACGCAGATCAATAATCTTTCACCTTCTTCTTCTGCAAGCAAGACATAATCTTCCAAGTATTTTGGTTTCGAGACTTTCCTGCTTGATCTACTAAGTGGTTCTGCTTGACTTTGTGTAATCTCCCTCTTGACATTATCGTTTCTAGCATCTACACTCTGTCTTGGAATAGAGTCTCTGTTCCGCGTAGAAACAGAGCTCCCATAATCACCTTCTCGTGTCTCAGATCACAGATGGGGTGAGCTTCTTTCTCGTGGCTCGGTGTTATCCTGCGTACTGGATTCTTCTCGAGAATTAGATCTTTTGTGGGTAGGGTTAAGATCTCTGTGAGCTGTAAGCTCATCATCTTCTTCACCCTCCATATCGCCATTGTCACTATCTGTAGAACCTTGCAGCCCACGGTTCCCATAATCTCCGAGTGTGAGCTCAAAACTTCTTCCCTTTCTGATCTCGAGCTATTATGACTCCACGCCCAGCTCTTTGTTTCATCAACTATCACGTCTCGGCTCACGACAATCCTTCTTTCTTTCGGATCAAAAAGGCAGTAAGCCTTTGATCCCGGTTCCGTGCCAAGGTGTACCAACATCCTTGAGCGATCATCAAGCTTCTTCAGAAGACTCTTTTCTATTTTTGAATAGCATATACACCCGAAAATTCTTATATGAGCGAGATTTGGTTTCTTGCCGCGAAACATCTCATATGGTGTTTTGTCCTTCAATGCTCTTGTGGCTATACGATTTATGAGATATGTAGAGTGACGTATCGCTTCTCCCCACAAATAGTTTGGCATATGTGTGTGTTTCAAAATGCTTCTAGTCATCTCCATAAGGGTTCTATTCCTTCTTTCGACCACGGCATTTTGCTGTGGAGAATACAGAGTAGTAAGGTGTCTTTTAATTCCTGCCTCTTCACAAAATAAGCTAAATTCATGTGACATAAACTCTCCACCTCTGTCGGTTCGGAAGATCAAAATTTTCTTTTTAGTCTATTGTTCTATCACCATCTTTAATCTTTTAAACTTTCCAAACGCTTCACTTTTTTCTTTTAACAATATGGTCCACATATATCTTGAGTACTCATCAATGTTAACGAAAACATATCGATTTCCTGCAAGAGAACTTGGTGTGATCGGGCCGCAGAGATCACCATGCAAGAGGTAAAGCAATTCTTCGGCTCGGAAAGGTGATAGCTGCGGGAAAACCTTCTTGGCATGTTTTCCCAAAAGGCACGATCCACAGACATTCTTGTCAATGTTGATGTTTGAGATGCCGTGCACAAGACCTTTTTGTACCATCGACTTCATTGTTTCGTAGTTGACATGCCCTAACCTTGCATGCCAACGGATTGACTCACTGTGAGTTGATAGATGGAGGCACGTTTCAGTTTTGACTAGACCCATCCTGACCTTGTAAAGTCGGTTCTTCGACCTGGTTGCTTTTACAAGGTACTTTCCCTTATGATCATGCATTGTTAATTGTTCCTCTCGCATCCTAATATCACAACCTGATTCCGTAGCCTGTCCAAGACTAACTATATTACTCTTCAAGTCAGGAATGAAATAGACATCGATTAATATCCTGGCCTCTCCGTTCATATCCGTGAAAGAGATTGAGTCCTTCCCTTTGATGTCTATGCGTGAGTCATCTCCGAACCGTACCTTTCCTGTGATGGTTTCATCAAGTTTCGAGAAGTAACGCTTGTCTCCATACATATGGTTACTAGCACCATTATCTAGGTACCAAACATCTTCTCCTACATTAGTTTCGTACTTCTCTGGCTCGATATGTTTCTCGTGAAGGAAGATTTCCTCATGAAGCATCAGCTCATCTGCTTCTTGCATCTCACTATTCTCATTTTCTACGGCTTCTTGCAGCTTAAGCAGGCGATCTGGACAACTTGAAGCGTAGTGACCCAATCTATCACATCGGAAACAGGTTATTTTCGAAGGATCTCTAGCCCCAAATCGTCCTCTGCCTCTTCCCCGAGAGTAAAACCTTCCACCTCTGCCTCTACCTCGATACTCACCATTATAATCACGATTTGCTTGTCCTTCTGCATTGACATCCATAAGCTTATTGTTCTCTTCTTGCGGCTCATCATAATCATCAATGACACGCTCCTCATAAGCTTTCATTTTTCCTAGAATGTCTTCATAGCTTATTGTATTTAGATCTAATACTTGTTCTAGTGTGGCTACAATGTGTATATATCTCTTCCTTGGGAGGCTTGTACAAGTTTTGATTCTGCAATGGTGACCCCTAAGGCCGCAGACTTTGATGCGATTTCAGCAAGTCTTCCTCCAAAAGAATCGATGTTCTCTGTCTCCTTCATTCTTATCCTTTCGAATTCTGACACTAAAGTTTGCAGCCTAGCCTCTCGGACTCTTTCAGCACCTACATGTCGTGTCTTGATAGCCTCCCAGACTTTCTTTGCCGTACCAAGCTCACCTACTTGTAACACAAGTGACTCTGTGATGGATTGGAATAGAAGAGCCATCGCTATATCATTCTTATCTCCATCGATGCTTTCATTCTCAATTACATCCCAAGCTTTGTGTACTCTCAACGTTGCTTTCATCCTTATTGCCCAAACAACATAATTTGTTGAATTGAGCATTGGACATTGGATTGACGAAACTCCTACTCCGCCTCCATCCTTTTGTCTAGAGGTCGATGTCACAGGCACGACATCTCTCATGTTTTCTTGCTTTCTCTATTCTGATTTTTCCTTATACAAGAGAAGGTTTGTTTTAGTTATTGTTCTTTGTTGAGTTTTATGGTGAAAAAAACCCGAAAACAATAGCAATGTGTTTTCCTTCTCTTATCTCGCAAAGGACTTGTTTAACACAGAGAACAAGACTACGCGGAACAGAGGATTTCTTCAAGTGAATTGATTGCTCTGATACCAAATATAGATCGAGTACGTTGTGTGTTTAGATCGACAAAGTAAAGAAATAACTCTTCTTATTAAGCTTTGAAAACTCTCTCAAAAACAAAGCTCTCAATCTCTCAAAACTCACACCAAAAACATAACTCGTTTTTGTCTCTTAATTTAGATCTCCCTAAAATCCTAATCCTAAAGAAACTAAATATTATTTAGATATCTCCTAATAATATTCTCTCTTTATCTTAGATAACTCCTAATATAAAATATAACTCCAAAAATATATTAGGACTTTAGTAGCTTGTTCTTCAAGTCATCTTAAAGTTTAGTCCAACCTGTCGTACCTGTTAGATGTTTTGTGGACAAGAAAAGAATGGAAACCGTATCGAAGGAGAAGGTTTTACGCAAAGTTCACTAGATGGACTCTTTCTACATATATGTATTTGCTTCTTTCGAATGAAATCTAATGCAGTTTCTTTCTATGAAGTTTGTTAATACCTTGTGTTCTTATAGATTATGTTGATTTTGTTAACGGCCCATGGCTCAACCGCTCTAGGGCAACTTTTCTTTTCCTTGTAGTTCTCATAAGAAAGGTTAACTCTTATTGTACATGACGAAAACATATGAGTATATATTAGCGATGATGGAAATTAATCAAATTATAGAAATATACCCTTTTTATGAACTAGATTCATCTTCAGATGAAAGCTCTAATTTTGATTTGCCTGAAAGACCAAGACAAACGTTTATCACCAAGTTTACGTATAAGAACATAAATGAGCAACATAGACTATCCATAAAAAATGAAGTAGATTAATGACCTTCTTCTTCTTATTCTACCAATGTGCCATACAGGAGTAATTTTGACTTGAAGCTAACGGAATTCTCGAGGGAGCTCCAAAGTTGCATCTTTTTTTGGCATCGCTCGAAAATTACATCTCAAGACATGTTTTGTGTTCTTTGATAAGGCATGATGCAAGTGAGCCGTCACGAAGATAAAAGAACTTTTTTTTTAGTCTGTTGAAAAAATTTAGAAGAGCTCTAACAGAGGAGGATAAAGTCTCGTATACTCTCCAATGTTAAAACACAACCTCAAATACTCCCCTTATAAAAAAGATTTTTGTTTCTATTTAAATTAAATCGAAAAAGTGTAAAAGATTACAAACTCCTTCAAAATTTAACATATTTACAAGATCCAACCAGAAATTGGACCCCAAAAACCCGAACCCACTAATTTGGATCTCAAAATTAGATCCTTTCTTTGTTTTAATCCTAAATCGAGAAGAACAAAACAATAACTGTAAAAAAAAAATTTCAAAATTGCATCCCGATTCTTCTCCTTTGACGATTGTCGTTGCCAATCCTTTGGGTTCGTTGAAGAACTTCCGTAAAACTAGGTATAATTCGAGTCTTCATCTTTTTCTTCTTCTTCTTCTTCTTCTTCTTCTTTTTCTTCTTCTTCTTCATCTTCTTCGCTATCGATTTGGGTCAATGTCTGCTAGAAGTTGAGTGTGGGAACGTTTTGATGACTGAGAATTTTTGATAATGGTTGTTCACAGGAAGAATGCCTCGGACTAAGAATGTTAGTTATCGTTCACCATCACCTGCATCGAATGAAAGTGAAGAAGAAGAAGACTTGAATCATTAGGAAGAAGAAGTAGAAAAAGAAACACCCGAGGGATCTGAAGAGGAAGACAGGTCCGAAGAAGAATAGGTTGGGTCCGAAGAAGAAGAGGCAGGGAGCGCTGATTCGGAGAAGACGCAAACGGTAAGTGTCTAAACATGGTATAATTGTGTGCAACCTGAGTATAACTGTGCATGGTATAATTGTGTGCAACTTGAGTATAACTGTGTAACATTGATCCATTCTTATTACAGGATTCCGAGACTGAAGCAAATCTGACTGAAGCAAATCTGTCTGAACAGATTACGTCTGAAGCAATGAGACCGCTAAAAATGTTCTTCGGTCCGGATCAATATACCAAGCCAATGAAGATGTCATCAAAGTGTTACATTACCAAGGCGGTGGAGATGGTAGAGAAACTGACAAGGACCGAGAAGCGATGGTTTTATGAGCACCCGCAGTACGAAGTCCGTATGAGACAAGGAAGAAGCCGAAGAAGTGATTGGTTTGGAACTCTCAAGGAAAGAAGAACTTTGTTAAAACTCTTTTTATTGCTTTTATTTATGTTATGAGATTATGTTTTAGGATGATGATTTCGTGTTTATTGGACTATGGTTTTCGAATGATGTTATCGGATGATGATTTCGGTTGATTAATTTGGATGTATAACTCGGCATAATTACGTATAATTGTGTTGGTTGGTGTAACTCTGGATAACCTTAGAAAAGTCTTACACAAGCAGAAAGCACAAAATAGAATCACATAATGACTTCTAAGCAGATGAACTAGTAAGAACAAACAAAAGACAATCACATCATATTAGCTTTAGATTCAGCCACCACCTCTTCTACCCACGAGAACCTGACCCCGAACCCTTCAAAAGTGCCTTGAGCTCATTAATTTCTTTGCGCATATCGTCCACCTTGCTTTTTAACATATCAATCTCATC
>OVAN01014491.1:0-12001 GCA_900406275.1 Anastatica hierochuntica | reverse complement strand
AATTAGAGACGAATATTTCCGTCTCTACCTCTCTGTTTTCTTGTAGTGCAAGACGGTGTGAGATAAGTCTGGGGGAGGTTACTGATGTATTTTTCTTATTTTTTTGGTGTTGTTTGAGTAATTTTTATGTCTTTTATCGAGTCATTTTGTGGATTTATTTATGCTTCATGATGATTTTAGACTGTTATCTCTACGCATTGCATTTTATTTTATATGTTCATTGACCATTTATTTGGACTTTTAGCGCAGGCCNNTTGACTCTATTTTATTTGGCTTACTAATGAATTTTAAATGCTTTGATCCAGGAACTTTAAAATCAGGAATCAAACCCCATCATTCAGGATTACATCCCCATTTTTCTACCATCTTTTTCGGTAATCCTCAGTGACCAGACTCATCTTTTGTCTGGCACCACACCCTTACCTTATCTCCGAGATTCTCCATGCATTTCTTTTTCATCTTATGTGCACACATGTGTAAAAACAATGGAGAGAATAGGGTAGACATGATCCTTCTAATTGCTTAGGTAGGATTGAACCATTTAGGTGATTTAGACGCGACCCTGAGTGTCTGACTTCTCGCTGTTGGGTGTTTTGGAGGTTTAAATGGATATGTTGCATTTCTTAATGTTGTATGGATGTTTTATAATTTAAAAGTGTATTGCTAGTTTCTATCAGATTTTCGTTTGTGTATGAAAAAAAAAAACAAAAATTCAATTTGATACATGCATATCTATTTTAGAAATTAGCATTTGCATATTATTTTCTCATTGGATTCGCCCTGAAGTTTGCACGTTTTCGATTTACTTTTTAATTGGTGGTTTGTACTTGGGTAGTTAGGGGACGTGGATATAATATACTCTTTCTTTCCTGCGATTTTTCATAATGTCTTGCATCTTGACAAAGTTTTTGATACCTGAAACACTTTAGGCCTCACCACTAAAAGTCTTGAATACCAGGCCTGATTTCCTGATTACGAGTTCTTCGGTGAAAAAGTTTCACGCTTATCTTGAATGAGTGTAAAGAGTTATTAACATGGTTGTTGTGTTTGCAGGTTCATATTCTAGAGTATGGATGGGCTTGGGAGGTCATGCAGAGATTCTTGGGGAGGTCATGCAGAGATTCTTGCAGGTTCATAGTCTATATGGTTTGCGAAAGTAGTGCAGAGTAAGGTTTTCTGATAGCATAAGATCCAATTGGTTTTCAAACTTCTTGTCCCGTAGGCTTAATCTTCGTTTCGTTTACTTGAGGACAAACAAAGATTCAAGTTTGGGGGATTTGATGTGTCAGCATTTTAGTGGCTTTTATTATGGTTTTTACTCGAGAATTATGGTTTTTAGTATGTATTCGAATATTTTTAGCGCGGATTTTTGTTCTTTAGTGTTTTTACAGGAATCGAGTTTGGATGTGCAAAAATATTGTATTTTGGATGGATTTGAAGCATTGAACGAAGTATTCGTGAAGGCTGAAATATCCAAATAGTAGGAAAAGGATAGATCAATCCTTGTCACAAGATCGATCGATCCCTGTCCCTTTTCTCTAACTGAATTAACGAAGAACCAAACCGAAGTTGTCGTGAACCAAATTTCATAACTAAAACCTAAACTCGTGTTTCCTGTATCATTATGTTGTTTTTTGAGTTTTTGAGAGAAAGAGAGAGATTTGTAACCTAAGGAGAAGAATCATCTTCCATAATCCAAATCCCAGAAGAATTCTGAACCTTACTCTTTATTTTTAATCAATACAATGATGTCTCTCTTTGATTTGATTTGTGTTGTTTCTCTGATCATGAGAGAGTAGTTTGCTTGTTGGGTTTAGGGTTCTCACGTAGGGATTCTTGAATTGTTGACATAGAATTGTATGATTAGGGATATTATCAATTGGATGTTCATCTAAGGTTGTTCGTAATGCATGAAATTAGCTTGATCACTTAGTTTCTTATGTTAGGTTCTTTAACGCCTGGAAAGTGTTTGTTCAAATGCCTAAAAGAATCCTAAATGAGCAATCCATCTTTAGCCAATGGAAGTTGATGTTTAAGTGAATTGTGAACCTATCAAACATGTTTAGAATGCATGATTAGAATCCGAGAGTCAACAGAAGTTAGTCTCGAGGTTTTCTAATACATAGGGAATTGATATTACGGATGTAAATTAATTCGACAATTGTGTTTGAGTTCAAGACGTTAAAACATGCGCCCTAGTCAATAATTCGATTCAACAATGAAATGCTTCCCTGAGAATACCCAATGCCCAACTGTTCTTAGATTGATTTACAACCTGTTGTTTCTTGCTTGTTTTCTTTGCTTTCTGAATTTCGATTTATTAAATCTCTTACAAGAGATCTTTTTGGCTTTAGCCCGCTATTTGATCTGAAATTCTACGTGTTACCTTTGGTCTCTGTGGATTCGATCCCAAACCACTACATCGTACTTTCAGTGTGCTTGCAGTGTTATCTCTGGCGAAAACCTAAGCTTTTAGGCTCGAAGGCCCATAAAGTTCAAATGCCCACGAAGGGGCCCTTACTAGTCACCAGCGTTGGCAAAAGTCAACGCCCAAGCATCAAAGTAAAAAAACAACTTTATGCCNAGGGGGGGGGGGGTTGTTTGTGGAGAGGCCTTGAGATTAGGGAATTCAGGGTGACCAGAAGCCAATGATACTAAGGTGACCTCCATGGGAGGAGTGGTCTCACCCTTGAAAAGTGCAACCATATGGTGAACCTCTTGGACTTCAAAGTCAAAATTATCCAACAACCACCCCTTCTATGAACCAGTTAGAAAAGTCCTTGGCTATTTCCCATCGAACCTTCACCTCGGCGATGCCTTCGGCCAAATACACCTTGGTCGCGGCTTGGTCCACCTCCTTAGTCTTAACCTCCAATAAGTAAATCAGATGGGTCTCCTCTCTTTTGATCTTGATCAGCTCCTCCTTGGCAGCCTTTAGCTCCTCCTTGGCAGCCTTCAGCTCCTTGACCTCAGGGCCCTTAGCCTCTGATTCCTTGTGTAGAGCATCAACCCTTTTCTTCTCGGCTGAAAGTTCTGCCAGGGCATCTTTAGTGGCTTGTCGAGCCTTGGTCGCTTCCTCCTCTAGGACTTTCACATCTCTATCATGCAGATGGATAGCAGCCAGAATCTGCAAGGAATATCAAGGTCAACAACCATACAAGAGTATTAGAGAAAGATTAAGGTCATACTTACCCCAATGGCCTTAGAGAAGAGGTCCTCCTCAGAGCGAGCTTGCTTGTCCACTATGTCAACCACGTCAATGGCCAAGAATTGGTCAACCGAGGCATCCTGCCGAGAAAGAGGGACATTTGTGGAAAACGAAGTCTTAGGAGCCTTCTTAGCAGGGCAAGACTTCTTGGTGGAAGGGGAGGCAGCTGGGGTCCCATCCTCTTCTTCATCAAGGGCTTGCTCTCCTTGGTGGCAACCTCATCAGAGATAGACTCAACGTCCACCAACTTGGCACCACTAGCGATGTACTTCTGAAGCGCGGTGGAAGCCACATTCCCGGTTCTCTTTCTCATATCTGCACCTTAAAAGTTCAAAGAGAAATGAAAAGTGCAGCCTGTTAAGATAACCAAGGGAGATCTATAAAAAACTTACCAAAGATGAAGGTGTACCCCCAGGCTGTATTCGCTAGGGAGGAATTCTACTACTGTGAAGCTTCTGGGGACCCTTAGAATCTCCTCTACGCCTATCTTTCCTACCTTGGGAGATTTTGTCCTTACCTCTGCATAATGGCAAAACAGACAAAGTAAGGCATTAGCAAGAAAAAGAAGTTATTGACGAAATCAAATATACGGACCTTTGCATTGCCATCAAGGCTAGAATCCTGGGTAATTCCCCACTGAGAGGAGGAAGTAGAAATCCCTGAAGGCTTCATCTTTGACCTTCTGCACCGTATGAGCCCTTTCATCCACCAAGGCCTCTCTACCCTTTCTAGTGTGGAGGTGATACCTTAAAGGCTCACCCTTATAGTAAAATAAGTGATAGGTGTAAAGAACCTCGTCTACCCCCACTGGGAGAGATGTCAGCTCCGAAAGAGTTGGGATGGATATAAGGTACGAAAGATCGAAGGAGAGAATTGGCTAGGAAAACTCCCAGCTCATTGGCCACCCCCACCACCAAGGAGGGCAGCGATTTTCGAAAGCCTGCCTCGAGGAAGACTTCGTAGATGGCAATTTCAAAGGGCCTGCAATTAGTAGCCCTTTGATGAGGCTCTGGGCATTTGAACGACAAACTTGGAGGAAGAGCAAATAGAACCCGAGCCCTTTCTAGATCATCTTGACTGAGGACCGATGGTGGATAAAGATCTACCGAGGCTTTGGGGGAATTCTAAAAAGAATGCATCTTTTTTAAAGAGTCCTATCGAAACCCTAGAAGAGACTCAAGCAAGAGAGAAAGGGGCTAAAGGAAATGCCTTTGAAAAAGAGTTGGAGTGTTAAAGAGACGAACGATGGGAACGACTTGAAATCTGTGAACCAAAAGGAAAACAGTTAGGACATGTACTGATACCTTCAACAAGATTGTCAATGGCGGAATCCTAAGTCAAAATCTGAAACATGTCTCAGTCACACCAACAGAATCATTGCTGAGAAAAGACAAAAGCAAAACTCACCGGAAAATAACGAAAGCTTACCGGAAGAGTGAGGTGGAAGTAGAGGTTTCCTGAGAGAAGCTATTTTGATCTGACGCAGGAGGGGTGAGCGAAAAGACAGAAATGAGAAAGGCTTCTCAGTTTCCAGCCTATCTAACCCTACTGCTAATGAGCAAGAATCAAGAAGCCCATATTACGCCATAGAGTTCAAGCCCTGAAATTCATCGACATATGTGGTCCAACAACACTAAGGTCGTTCACCAAGGATGAAGTCATAGTGACGAGAGCTTGCAACGCCAACAATTGGCTTGGCTATGACCATATTTTATTTTCTGTCTACGAGGTTTATCCTAAAACTAAGGTAAAAATGAAATCTCTTAAGAAAGAATCTACTCTTTGAATTCCACACGTGGAAAACGAAGAGTGGAGGGCAACTGTTGGGGGTAATTTTATTCCCTTAGAGCCTAGTCTTAGCTAGACGAGGGGCAATGAAAAAACTCCCAAGTTGAATCTGTTAACCAAGGCTCTATCCAAGGATGCAGAGCCAAGCCAAGGCGACGAGCCAAGGTAGGGCGAATTTCCCCTTATACAATTTAAATTTAAGAGATATGACAATTACCTTAGATGAATTATGAAAATATTCTTTATATAGTTAGACTTGAAACTAGAAATTATCTATAAAAGATATAGAAATATTCTTATTTGAAAACTATAAATACAAAGGGAGAAATATGGAGTTTTTGAGTTGTAAAATGTGTAATGTGGCTGTGATAAAATCAGCACGTTGACATGTCGATTACTATATAATTAAATGTTTGGTTGTTTCATGTCCTTTTCTGCCTTTGGCTTTGGCTCTCTCGAATCCGGTTTTCGAATTAAATGAAAAATAATTTTAAGCAACACCAAAGCCGGGAAAAAAGACCAAACCAATACATTATAATGAAATAATAAATACAGTCATATTGATAATTGGATACTATTCATTTGGATATGAGTATGACCCATAAAAGTGGACCCAAAATATATCCCACGACCCAAAATTTCAAAAAGATATTAATGATTGTATTGCGGTGAAAAAATAAATCTTCATAAATGATTTTTTGCAAGTGATAAATCTCTATATTATTATTTGGGAAGTACATTTAGATAAATAACATTTAGTTCGTAAGAATTTACATCGAATGCCATTGGAAACAATATGTAATATAAAAACAAATTAAATCATGTTTGTAGAATGGAAAAATCTCATTTTAAATTCTCATGATATGTTTTTTTAAAAAATCACCAAAACAATTATATTTATTTTAAAAATAAGTAAACAAATCATTTTTTACAATGATTATTTTAAAAATAATCTAAAACAAAATATGTTTCCAAATAAATAATAATATTTTTGAACATAATATTAGTGCATCCTCTTACTATTATTTGAGAAGTCGTTTTAGTTTGAAAAGCTGATTTGTCAGCACCAAATTCAATTTTGTCAAATAAATGATGAGATGTCTACTTTAAAAGATGACATGTTTCTTGAAAAAAATATGACGTGTCATTTATTATTGACAAATATTTAGATATTATTTAGGACATAATTATTGACAATTATAATCATTAAACTTAATTATGTACAATGATTAAAAAAAACTCAACTATATATGGTAGTGTTGAGTTTTCGAATCTTCGGATAGGATCTGTCGGGTTTTGGTTCTTTTGGATTGTTTTATTTAGAAACCGATTCGGATCCGGTGGTTCTTGGAATTTTAAACGGATCCAAAACGAATCCCAAACCAGAAAAACGAAATTATCAGTAAAATCCTAATCAATGGGAACCAAAACAAGAAAAAAACAAACCGAATTATTCAAAAAGAATCGAAAAACCCTGAATTAAGCGGAAAAACCTGAAAATAACAATATAATAATATAAAAAGTTTTTTCTTCTATAAAATTAAAAAAAAAATTCGGTATATAGGGTACCCGATAGGATCCCAGTTCGGTCGGTTCGGGTACCTGAAATATTTTGATTCCGGAACCGCTCAGATATTTTTAACTTTTCGATGAGGTTCGGTTTCTTATTTTTTGGTTCGTATCCGGATCGGTTCTTCTGATCCAAATTTTTTTCCCAGTCCAAATATATGGTATATAAAAAAATTACTATATTGTGTTTATAAAATGTTGATATTTTATTTTTCTCAATAAAATGTTTTCTTCTATTATGAGCATGCTCTATATATAAAAATATTGTTATGAAATTTTTTTAAGTAATAATATTTCGAGAAACAATTTCAAACCACATAAAATGTTTAAATCTATGGATCCCAATATTGACTAACTAACGTGTTGGCAAATATACTTCTATAATATATGCATCAAATTTTATATAATCAAATATTTTTTGAACTCATTTGATTCATTTTTCAAAATATAAAAAAATTTGTATACACATTCGCTAAAACATAAAGCTGAGAAATTCAATCTCATACAAATTAATTTCAGACATAAAACACATACATATAAATAAAATACACTAAATATTGTCATACGAAAATGCACACACGAGTAGTTTATATTTATTAATGCATCAATATTTATTAATACCAACAAATCATTCTACCTAAATACATATTTAAATAACATAAAAAATTATAGAACATATTATTATATTAAATTATCAAAATATATTCATAGCCAACGCACGGCGCAGACCGATCATCTAGTGATTAATTAGTTATATAATAAAGAAACTCTTGATTTTTTTGAAAAAATAAAAATATAAATACTAAAAAGCTAAGAAAACTATTTTAATTATAATAGATAATAACTATTAGTTTATCATAAACAACTTTAATTGAAATTTATTTTAAAATAAAAAATGATACAACTGCAGGTTAATTTATGACGCATACTACTTTAAAAATTTATTATTTAATTCACCTCGGATTTAAACTTAACAAACACCGAAAATGTTTAGTTTTAACTATAAATTTACAACTTTAAGCTATGCAATAATTTTATATTAGTAAAATATGATCCCGCACATTCACGCGGGTTAAGTCCTAGTACTATAACATTTCGACAAACATAATTATTGAAACCGAAGAATCGAAAAAACCTAAAACGAAACCAAATCTGAAACTGAATCTGAGTTTGAAACTAGCCTAACGGTTTCAATTTTTGGAACCGAAAAAACCCAAAACCAAATCAGCACCGAATGGTTAACTGAAAAAATCGAAAATATCTTAAAATACTTAAAATATCCAAAATATCCAAAAATAGATTAAAAAAATCTGAAAATATGTAAGCATAACAAAAAAATCAAAAATATTCGAACACTAGTACCCGAATTGGTTATTCAATTCAAACTGAAACGAACCGGAATAAACCAAAATTTTTTAAGAAACGAATGGTTTTAATTTTTAGAATTGAACTGAATGGAACCGAAAAGCCGAACGCCCAACTTTAATTTATCTAACTAAATAAAAATAAAAATTTAATGTTTTTAAACTAGCATAATTCACCTTTCTTCTAATCATGTCACATCAGCTCACTTTAAACAAATTTTATGTGATTAGCAACCTCCGATCGCTTATGCACACTTCAACAATTCGTAACCATTATTTGTGACATTAATTATGGTTAATGAAAAGGCATTACCAAGAGCCGATCCAACTTATTTTCCTACTTCTAGTTTAGTCTCCTCCACCTCTCATTTATCTTCTCCAAGCCAAAACTAGTGAAAAAAGAAGATTGCTCCAGCCATTCATGCTTAGTAAATTATCATCACTCATCTTATAAAAACCAATGAGAAAGAGTCAACAAAGTCATCGATTTGCAACTTAGCCGTGATCTATCCATGGTAGAGAACGTGATATATCCTAACCATATCCGCAAAAGACTATCACAGAAGCCCTAACTCAGGGCTTTGGGCCCTGGTGGAGAAAATCCCGCACGAATTTGGATTTGGGTTCTTTCCAAAAAGTCTTAGACTAGTTGGAGCTGGACACTCTTCTCCGATGTGGGACTTTGAATTGATCCCAACAATCCTCCCTTCAAGCCAAATACTACCTACATCGTATTGGCGGCGGTGGTGGGCTCGGTTATCGGCGGTGGTGACTCGGGTGGGCTCAGGGCGGCTCGATTTGGTGTTGATGAACGGCGGCTGGAGGCGATGATCGGTAACTAGAGGCAGCATCGTGGGCACAAGGGCTCGCGTCGGGGCTCGATCTACGGAAAACGATGGCTAGTGGAGCTTAGGGGTCGATCGCGTGGCTCGGAAAGGCAGATTCAGTGGCTGGTAACTTGACGGAGCGATCTCCGTGGTTCGAGGTGACGATCGGCGCACGTGGGGGCTCGACATTGATGTCAACGGTGGCACGGAGGAAGGTGATGGCTCGGATTGCTCGGATGGCTCACGGTGGCTAGGGTTTCCGGGTTTTTCTCGGGAATTCGGCAGAGCTTCGCTTCTCGTTCGGTGATGCGTTTCCCGAGGAGCCAATGACGACTTTAAATAGAGCGGAGGCAGAGACTCCCCTAAGGTTTCCTGTTTGGTTTCCTCTAAACCGGGATTCCCAATTCGGACCGGTTCGGGAAGTTACAATTATCCCGCACTACAATGGGATTCGTCCTCGAATCCTGAGAGTTTCCTGGTTGTCTTCCAGATTCCTCGAACAGTTACGGATATTCCCTCTGCATTTCACTTTCTATCTCCATGGTCTCTTCTTGGATACTGCCTTCCTTCCAGCTGACTTTGACCAGAGCCAGTCCCTTCCCTTGAATTTCCCTTACCTCTCTTGCCAGTATTCTATTTGGTCGGCTCTGCACTGGGAAGTTCAGAGATAAAAGATCAAGAGAATCGACTTAGAACATAAACAAAAGTGTTAAAAAGAGAGGTTTTTAAGCTAAGGGAAAGTTCTTTTTGTTCTTGGAGCATAAGAGGTCTATTTATACTAAAGATAGAAGAGACGAAGCCCTAAAAAGGGCATTTTTCGGCCAAAGGTTATCAGCCATCGACCACCTAGGTCGATGGGAGCAAGCATGAGGTTGATGGGAGCCTCCCTTTAGCATTAAGGGTGTTGTTTGCTGGAAATGTAGGCTCCCATCGACCTTAGGTAGCCAGCCATCGACCTTGAGGTCGATGGGAGCTCCCCTTTAGCAGTTTTGATGGCTTTGTGCTCCTCTATGATGCCTTGTTGATCCTCAATTCTTCCATAGCCTTTTGCTCCTTTTTTCCTTGATTTCTAAGCTCCAAATCCACCTTGAATCCATCTCTAGAGCCTCCATAAATTGATCCAAAGTTGCACCTAAAAAATGCAAAGAAAAAGTATGCAAATGCAACATGTTTCCTAAACTAGACTCTAGACTCAAACTAATGCATTCTAAGATTTATATGCTATATATACAACCTAAAAGTGGATGAAACTAAGCTAAAATGCATCTAAATATGTATGAAAATATGTACACATCAGTCTCCCGTAGAGGGCCTCATAGGGTGGCATTCCTATGCTAGCGTGGTAGCTGTTGTTATAGGCGAACTCTACTAGCGGCAAGTGCTTGAACCAACTTATTCCCCACTCAAGTACACATGCCCTCAACATGTCCTCTAGAGTCTGAATTTTCCTTTCAGACTGGCCATTTTTCTAGGGGTGATAGGGAGTACTGAGGTTGACCTTTGTCCCCATAGCCTTTTGAAAAGCCTGCCAGAACATTGAGGTGAACTTAACATCTCGGTCGGATACTATACTGATTGGAACCCCATGTAGTTTAACTATCTCACTGATATATTTATGCGCCAATTTGTCCGCACAGTCAGTTTTCTTTACTGGCAGGAAGTGAGTGCTCTTCGTGAGTCGGTCAACTATAACCCATATAGCATTTATACTTCCTATGGTAACTGGCAGCCCAGTTACGAAGTTCATGGTCACCATGTCCCATTTCCATTCTGGTAGTGGCAAATCCTGTAGCAATCCGCTGGGTACTCGGCGCTCTGCTTTCACCTGCTGACACGTATGACACTGCGACACCCAAGTAATGACGTCTCTTATCATGCCGCTTTAATGGTAGAACCTTTTTATATCCCTATACATCTTGACAATTCTAGAGTGAACTGAAAACTTCGAGCAATGGGCTTGCTGTAAGATTTCCTTTCTCAATTTCGGGTAATTCGGCACGCAAACTCTATCTCTGAACATAACCGTTCCACTGGTTGACACACGGTAACCGATTACTTTCTTCTAGACCATGTCCTGGAGGGATTTATCCTTGACCTGCGCCTGATGGATTTTCCATAATAGGTCAGTGATGTATTCATATTTTATCGGTTTTCAATATGGTTTTTATACGAGATTTAAGGTTTTTAGTATGTATTCGGATCGTTTTGAGGCGGTTTTGTGTTCTTTGATGTTTTTACAGGAAAGGAGCTAGAACGAACTAAAAGAATGCATTTGGAGTGGAATTCAAGCACCAAAGGAAGTCTCAAGAAGACTGAAGAAATGTCCACATAGAAGGACAGGGATCGATTGATCCTTGTCCTGTGAAGGGACATGGATCGATCGATCCTTGTCCTGATTTCGGACCAGTTTCTGAACACACAAACCGAAGTTAATTTGAATCGAGTTTCATACCTAAAAACCTAGACTCAATTTTCTTTTCTAGATTATGCTATTTTCGAGTTTTAGAACAGACTTTTGAGCTTTGTATCCCTTAGAGAGATTCCATACTTCTGTACTTCGTTGGAGAAGAATCCTGATCTCTACTCTTTGTTTTATTCATTCAATACATAATGTTTCCATCAAATTCATCTTGTGTTGTTTTGTTTGCTATGAGTGAGTAGTTTTCTAGTTGGGTTTAGGGTTTCTCATAGGGGATTTCATGATTCAGTGATTGTTAGGTTGTTTGATTGGAGATTTATCTATTGATCTTCGTTTATCTGTGTGTTTAATGCTTGAATTGGAATGATCACCTAGTTCATGATATTAGGTTATTCAATACACCAAAAGTGATTGCTTGAATGCCTGAAACTGAGATTAAATTAGCGAAGTGTCTTTAACCAACGACAATTGATGTTACTGCGCTTTGTGAGCAATAAATCCTGCTTAGAATACATGCTTAGGATTTGAAACTCAACGAAAGTTAGTGTCTAGGATCCTTAAGCATAGATAATTAGCACTGCCACCGTACGTTAATTATAATCTTGTGAATTGAGCTAAGATGAATCTTAATTGTTTCCCCTTTAACAAATCTATAATCATGATGAAATGATTTCCCCGAGAACACTTTGTGCCCAACGTTTTTCTCTGATTGTTTTACAACCCGTTATTACTTGCTTCCTTTGTTCTTCTGATTTCGATATTGCATCCTTTACCTATCATCTCTTTTTCGCTTTAGCCCGTTTTTGATTCATAGTTCTTCGTTCGA
>OVAN01014490.1:0-12003 GCA_900406275.1 Anastatica hierochuntica | reverse complement strand
TAACGAAAACGAAATAAGAACCCTAATTTTTCTAAGTGTTTTGCGGTGACGGAAAAATTCTGTGAATGAATGAAACTTCCCCCTTCTTTCTTTCACTTCGCGTCCTTTATATAGATCTTCGTGGGCCGGCTCNGTGCATATCTTTTCTCGGAAATATTCCTTTTTCCCTGATTTTCCTAAATCTTTTCGAGATCCTTCCTTATCTTCCCAAACTTGACTTTTTCGCGAAACCCTGGTGAACCGTAATTGCAAGTGGGCCGGTTCTTGCCCGAAAATCGTAAGCGGACCGTTATAGCGGTTTGGGCCTTTTCGGGCCGTTTCGCGGCTAAGTGACTTTTACGATTTATCGCGGAAAACCGTTTTTCGTAAGAATACGCGGCAACAACTTCGTGGACCGATATGGTCAATCGTATAATTTAGACTCTTCCGGTGCTTAAGTTAACCGTCGTCGCTTTATATGATTGATACAAAATCCACGAAAAGCACGAATCCTTGCGACTTGTCATGACGGTTAGACGGAAACTCCAGTCGAGACGAAACGAGAGATGATCAAGTGACGATTCGAAGGAAATGACGATCGGAAAGGACATGGTTCAGTCAACGGACTACGGCTAAACGTTATCCGCGTCTCGACTAGATGCGATCCGATTAGAGATGTTCAAGTCAAGGACTTGGCTTGGTCCGATTAGAGATACGATCTTGGACGTTGATTTCGAGATGACCATTTTTTTACACCAACAGTATGAGAAAGAACATTTGTATAAAAAAAAGAGAATGTACGAATATTACAAAGATTTTGACCCAAAAAACGATTATTACAAAGATTAATAAAATAGCAACTTCAATCACATTCAAAATATACAAAAAGCAGCACAAAAAAAAAGGAGACTATGACGATCGAAGTTCCGAGAAATCAAGGAGAAACAACAAACAAACAAAAACTCCATGTAAGGGAGAGAGTAAATTACCAGAAAGATCTAGACATTTTATTAGAAGGAAGAAAAGGAGGATGAGTAAAAGTAGTACTAGGAGTAGTAATCTGTGGGACAGTGAAGCCACCATCATCATACCATCTCTTGTTCTGTCCTTGTTGTTTCATATTCTGTATTGGAGGGTAAGACAGTAGTTCTGATGATGTTTCTTTGTTGTTGTACATCCCAAACTGAATATTATTGTTGTTGTCTTGAGAAAAGTATTGATTTGGGTATGAACAAGGAAGGGTTTGTGGAATCTGAGGGACCCAAATCTCTAAATTCTTAGATGGAAGTGACACTGTGTTGTTGTTGTTGTTACTTCTCTTATTAGTGCTGTCATCTTCTGCTTCCATATATGGTAACACTCCATCATCATCACCACCACCACCACTCTGCAATCACACAAAATAAAAAAAAGTTAAAAACCATTTCAAAAAAAGTTTCATACAATGACCCAAAAAAGGAACAGATCTATCCACATCTATTATAAAGTTTGTTACTCTCTTTTTTTATATATCTTAGTTAGATCTGAAATGATATGATATTATTACGTAAACAGAGAAATGAAAGCGATCAAATCTTGACCAATTAAAGAAATTTAAAATCTTAGACTTTCTTGATTAGAAGAAGAAGAGAACAAACCTTGGAGAAATTAAAGGAAGGAAGTGATGGATCAAGAAGGTCCTCAACGTGCCAACCAGGTAAAGTATCGATCAAATACTCTGAAATAGTGCTTGTAGATCCCCACTGATTCACCGCCGTATCGCCGCCGCTGCCTCCGGTGCTCTTCGAAAAAGGTTGGATCTTGGAGTAGTTGGTGTTGCTCTGAGGAGCTGAGAGAGGTTTCTTATAGATTGATGATCCAGGAACAGAGCAATCTTGGCTGCTTGTTGAAGAAGAAGAAGAAGACTGAGAAGTGGGTTTGTAAACAGACGATGTTGCAGATAGCTTAACACCTGTGAGAAGAAACCTATCGTGTTTCTTGGTGTGTTCGTTCGTCGAGTGGATCGATGAATCGCAATCTTTGCATAAGATAGCTCTATCTTGTCGACAGAACAACAGAGCTTTCTTCTCCTACAGTTTCAAAACAGAAAAAAAAAAACACTTGAGATTATGATCGGAGAGATCAATCATCAACGGACAAGAAGAGAGACCTGACAGATGTCACAAAGAGGAGTGGAGTTGTCGGAGGAAGAAGGATAGAGGAGAGAGAACCGGAGATGTTTGGAGGCGAGTTTGTTAGCATGGTGGACTCGGTGGTCGCAGCCGCCGCATAGAGAGGCTTCGTCGGCAGTGCAAAACACCGACGCTTCTTCTTTTTCACAGACGTCACACCTGATCTTCATCGATCAATTAAGAGAGAGAAAGAGAGAGAGAGAGAAGGTTGTTGAAAAAGATAGGAGTAATGATGTGTGGGACTATGTAATATCATCATCACCTTCTTCTTTTTTCCCTCAATCATTCTCCTTTTTATATACCTATAGGCTATAACAATATTTCTTATTGAGATAGAAATTTCCAGGACTGGACAAAAAAAAAAATTAAGGTAGTGAATGGAAACTAAAGTGTGGTGCATTTTTTAACAATATGTGGGAACAACAATGTAATTTACCAACATGCTCGTTTTCTATTTGCTTTCCTGTTTTTCTCCGGTTTTCTCCTTCCGACATGCTCGTGATTCTAATTTCACGGTTGCAAAATCCAGTTCTGTTCAAACTGGGTGAGTCGTCGCGCTTTTTGTAATCTCGTCGAGGTGGAGTCACGCAGGGTGCAAGGAAGTCGGCTTATAAGGACTGGAAGCTTGGCCGTAGGCGTTTTTTCTTTCTTCAGATCTACGACTCTTCTTCCTTCTTGTTGCTCTTTTGCTTTAGCAGGTAGTTTCTAAAGCTCCCTCGTGCGGTTTGGTTTGTTTTGGTGCTGGTGCTTCTGGTTGTGGAGTCTGTCAGATCGGGTTTTCGGTTTGCTTCATTGGTTGAGGCTTGGTTTTGTGATCTTCCTGCCAGTTCGGAGTTAGCGGTTCAGACCCTGATTTAGTCATGGTCTGTTGCTGTGATGTTCTCCTCTCACGGTACCTCAGTTTGTATGCTTGAGCTTCTGTTGGTGAAGCATTGGACGAGCGAAGTTGCGCTTCATCTGGAGTGAAACAACGGTTGTATCCGGTTTTCTTTACAAGGGGATGAGTCTCACATATTGTCGTTTGGGTAGTCGATGGCCAACATCTCCTCTTACTTGTCTACTCGAGTAATGGAGGGTGCCGTCATCTCATGGCTTCGTCTCGCCGAAGCATTATAATGAGTGGCGTTTGCTCGTGGCTTCTTCTCGACGAAGCAATATAAAGAGTTTTATCCTTCACCTCTAATAATCTCGACAGTGTGATCGCTAAATTCTACTTCCGGTTTGATTGCTTCATCTCTTAGAGGTTTATTATGTTTAAATTCCAAATTCGTTTCGTATGGTGCTTTTAAACCTCTACTGTTATTTGTTGTTAAGTGTAACTTCCGATGTTTGTCGACCGGCTTTTGGCTCTGGGAGTATTTGTAAATCCACCGGCTTCCAACTCTCGAAAGGTGTTTACACCTCTGTAGGCTTTGTAATCCTAGTTTGTTTAAAGTTAATAAAGTTTACTACATGAAAAAAAAATATTTACCAATCACTCAAAAATATAAAAGTGTAGTGTGTTATTTAGAAAAATACACACTGTACAATAAAAGTAATAAAATACTCTACATTGTGATTTTTATTTATTTTTTAGTTTCATAGTGCTGCATAATTTAACAGCACCAAGTAGATAGGTGTTTTCATTGCTAACGTGCGTTTTTAGTATATACGTATGTATGTATATATTTTTTTGGTCAAAACACATGTATGTATATATAATATAATTTTAAAAGCTGAAAATAGTTTGAAATAGTTTGTATGTATTTTCCAAAATATTTCGGTTCGGCTTCCGTTATTTTCGGGTATTTTTGACATATTTTTAAATATTTTCAGGTTTTTATGTATTTTCCGTTCTATTCAGTCACCCGAAATATTGTGATTCGGTTCGATTCGGTTTTTGATTATCGGTTTTTGGAACCGTTCGGGTAATTTTTAGTTTTTTTCGGTTACGGTTCGATTTTGGTTATCGGTTTTTCGGTTCGATTTTGGTTATCAATTTTTCGGTTCGATTTTTCAGTTTCGGTTAATTTGCCCAACCCTAGTTTTTACCACATAACACAATTTTATTTAAAATAAAAGTTATTTCTACCTATGAAATTGATAAATCAAAATATTATACTAAAATATTTAAAATAACCAATTTATTTTGACATAAAAGTAATATGCTAAATGTTATTTTAAATTAACTTATAAAAATTTTAAAATTATTTACCTATTAAAATGTTCAATGTTATTAACATTTTAAGTTATAAAGTTTTATAAATGTTATTTACCTTTTAAAATGTTAAATGTTAAAACTTTAAAAACTTTTAAAATTAACTTATAAAATTTAAATTAACTTATAAAACTTTTACATTAACTTTTATTTGTTTAGTTATATTACTAAAAGGTATATTTTTTATACACTACTTACGTGTCCGCAACGCTTATTTTCTTTTTCACCAATCAAAATTATTTCATACCGCTTATTTTCCAGTAACCGCACTTATCCCGCAATTCGCGCGTATTGCAGTTAATCCGCACCGCAGTTAAAATCCGCTCTTCCCGCACTGCTAAAACCGTTGTCACCATTCGGACCCTAAATCCAAAACACAAACTGAATATGAACCTTTTAGGTTTTACATGAACCAACATGAAATCTAAAATACTTGAGCATGAAATCCGTTTTTCATAGTATATGGATGTCCCAATTTTTTTTTTGTTAAAAAGCATTCAAATTAAAAGCAAAAATAATACAAAGGTTATGGTTCTAAGACCATAAAATTTAAGAAAGTATGATGAGACATGTCTCATATAAAATTAAGAAGGATCTTACACTAGAGAAACTTATGACATAAGCTTAACATAACAAGAGATAAAATTCATCAATTAGTGAGGTTGAAGATGATATCCTCGACCACGACGAACTTGTTTACCCCTTCCTTGAACCGTAATCCATTCCATGTCTTGAAACTTTTAAAGTGGTTTGATTAGTCTTCCATCCCTTGACATGTTGAGGTAGTCGTAGCTTCGCTCATAACCTCGTCATCATCTTCCTGCTCATAAAATTGAGAACTTCGTTCCATATCCTGATTAGGTTGATGGTAACAAGTGGCATCATGTGTTGGGTTATGTGGAGAGGCCAACAAATCATCCGCTGGAACCAACTTGGTCTCAGGGACAATAACAAGTGATGGAATTTCTTCAATAATGGTCTTGTGAGCTAGAGCAGAACAAGTTTTGCTAATGGTGAGAAAATAATTTGAGAGTTGGAGCCAGAAGCTATAATCACCTTCAAAGAAGAAGACTGGTTTGCTGAAGTTGAAACATCCTGTGTCTCACCACATTATGTTGCTTGATAAGCACTCTTTTCCTTTGGAGTTTCAATTTCTATTCCTTTAGGTTCACCCCTAAGGTCAATTTCCTACATCGGTTGGAGCTCTATTGAGTTAGTAAGGGCTATTGAGTTTTGTTCTGGGATCTGAACAGGGGATGTAGCTTGTATTTTCCTTGTATTATCTGATTTTCTTGCTTGCATCACTTGTAGATATGACCCATTAGTCATATGATTTAATACCTTATATATGTCTACCACTAGTACATCAACCGAACATGTTTTTGTATCATTTGGCAGATTAGGTGGAAGTAGGCATATCTTTTCCTTGTGGCCTAAGAGCCCACATCTGACACAAACACTTGGAATCCATGTGTACTGAACTTCTACTAGGAATATATTACCTTGTTTGTCATCTAAAGAAATCAGTTTAGGAAATGGTTTATCGAGTTCGACTTAAACCAACAACTTATCTTCCCCTAAACAAGTCGGATCCAGCCGTGGTTTATGCGTTAGCATAGGTTCGCCGAGTCTTGAAGCTACATAACTAAGACCCAAACGCGAGTAACAACTGTCCGGTACGTTTTTAAGATTTACCCACATCGGGAATGTTGATATTTCTGGGACTTTGAGAGAGTTTGTTGGTTTCCAAGGAGAGACAAACAACAAGGAGTCATCAATATGCCACACTCCTCTCTGGATTATCCATTGACGAGTAGCTTCATGGGGTATGTGGAACATATACGAAGATTCACCTAGTTTTCGGCAACCTATTCTACAATTCCTTCCCCACAACATATTCACTATTGCATGAATCAAGCCACCAGGAGGAAGAGAGCACCGATGAAACCGACCGATGATATACTCATTTTTATTTTCAGGTCCTAGACGAAGCACTTGAGAAGGAATAGTTACCTGTGGAGTTTCGTCAAGCCAAAAGGTCGGCTTGGTCGCTCTAAACAGGTTTCTGCTTGAAGGGTCCATTCTTGCAGCCCATGGAAATCGTAGCATACCATCCTCCTTGAGCTCAGGAACTGGTATTTTCTGAACCAGTAGCCGAGGCAACTTTACGGTAGGTGTTGGTTCCAGCTTTTCCTTCTGGCCTTGCCCGAGCCCATCACTAAGTGTTGGCCAGAAAGAGTCAAGAAGGAATTGAAAGTGTTTAGGGTCAAAATCACTTGGCGTTGACGGCGTTGGAGGAGTGACCGGTGGCGCAAAAGTAAGAGTCTTGGCCCAAGCTCTAATTGAGGGAACGAAAGGAGCAGGAGCTCCAATTGGCTTAGAGACTTTCTCTGGATGAGGAATACTGACAGGTTGAAGAGATACTTCGCTTAGGGTAAGAGCATTGACTGACGGTGAATACCTGAGCAGAGGAGCTTCATCTTCTGTCGTAGAGGTGATTACCGGTGTGGTTGCGCAGCTCCCGTCGGTTACATACACGTCTCTTCGCGTTGGAGAGGTTTGGACACGTCCAAATTTTTACACACACGTAACATACATTCATATTCTTTTATCTTTATACTCATATGTTTGCCTTCGTTAATTCGAAAATTTCGAACTTGAATGCCGAAACACCCGGAAAAAAAAAAACTCGAACCGAACAAAATCTGAAATCCGAAATTCTCGAAAATCCCGAATCCAAATCCGAAAAAACTGAAAATTTTGTACCTGAAAAAGGTTCCAGATCTAGTTGAGTTTTAGTATTTTTATAAAACCCGATCTGAAGTCGAACCGAAATCCGAATCCAAACCCGATCCGAATTTGAACCAGATTCCCAACACTCCACTAAACCTTAAAAGAATATAATTTTAATTGATTTATGTTTTCCATTTCGTTTATTATTTTTATAGAACGCAACGAAATAATGGGAGATGAGAGCAAGTGCCCATGTTAGTTCGATAGTTTTTTTTCATTTAACATTTTAAAAAGTTTTTATTAATTTAGCAAGTGAGTTGCCGCATTTTTTTCCTACCAAAACCAAATTTAAAAAAGTACCTAATACGATTACGAGAAGGACGGTTTATGCAAAATGCTGAAGACTCTGTTTCAGCTGCTGCATTGGCTTTTTCTTTGTTGGTTGAACCTTTTGCCTAAGACAGAGTCTTCACCTCAGTTTTTACGCTCTCGTTTTTTTTGTGGTCAATAAACTTCCTTATATTTGTGGTGTGTGAAAGAGTGACACCAAATTTGAATGTCAGAGAAAAAAAGACATGCATGTAGCAATGATTTAGTGAAAATATGAGCTAATTGAAGACCCTGCGGGAACATAATGCCTCACCTCCAAACATCTCCAATTATTCAAATATGTTCTTGACATCTAAAAAACACCATGGATGTGCGAAGAGTTCATACCATCTAATAAGTTTTTTTTTTTGGGTCAAAACCATCTAATAAGGTTATATATATAGTAACTAACATCACTTATAAATGATATTGAAGATAATTCTACATTTAATTGTTTTCCATGAATTGTCCCCCTAATTGAAAAACATGAACTTTGTAGATTCAATACTGGTATATCAGAAAGAAACATATATACACTATTTTTTTTCCAATGGGTCACTTGTTCGTACAACTTCCATTTATATTAAAGTTCATGTAGTCACTCACAAGAAGATAAAACTTTAGCATAGTTATAGTTCTGATTATATGGTAATTAGTTTCATGCCTCATGATCTTGATATATGGTAGCAATATGGTTGTGTTATCTATGTTAAGCAGATTCTGGTGGAAGCCATTAAGGAACTTTAGTGGATGAGCCGAGATTACTTTGGTGTAATGTTGTTTATGTGTAAAATAAATATGAAGAGGTTTGAATTTGAGTCTTCGAGTTTTTAGCTCAGTAATGCTAGCTAAATGGAATGGTCATGGCTTAGTTTCTATGACGAACATTTGTATCCGATTCCGATCGGTAACTCGAGCTCTTAGGTTTTTTTTTAAAACCACCTGAGTTTTACGAATGATACGAGTTTTCACTAATATGGTATCGTTTATTCTCTAGATATTTAATATAATGAACAAGAATCCCAAAAACTTGCACATATGTAAAGTTAGTTGGATTCACCAAAGAGTAAAATGGCACGAACACGGTCATTGAACCAAGTTGACTAGTGGAGCCTTGTCCTTAGCAATATTTAAACACATAAAATATGTCACAGTAATTTCCTTTTCTAACAACTTTTTCTGCCCATTTTTGACTTACTTTTTTCATAGATTTACCTTTTTATAGCGTTTCCTTTTCTGTTGTCACCACAATTTTTTATAGTATTTTCACCCTTATTTTGTTCTGGCTTGAGTTCTTAAAAAGCTTACACAATCCCAAAAAAATAAAGATATCATAAAGAATCAAGTTAATTGCAGTTCTCTAGTTTGTCCTTTCATCAAAAATAGAAATGGAATGTAAAACCAATAATCACATTTAGTTATGATTTATTCGTGTTTTAGTTTAAGAATAATAAATAGAGACTGTCACCTGTGTAAATGTTTGTAGTCTTGATAATTTAACATTGTTTTTGTTCTATCACTTCAGTTTAAATTACAGTCTTTTTTCCTTCCATAATTTTATTTTTTAATACTATAAAAAAACCCAACTGATTTGGTTTATTTGAGAAAACGGCTCAGAAGTCCCTATCTCTCCAAACTAAATCTCCCATATCCCCATTATAAAATTAGTTTTGTTTTGATTTATTTTTAATTCAAAACTTAAGGCATTTACATATTTGCCATTTGACAATATTGGTCAATCTCAACTCTTTTCTCTCTTTTTTTTTCCTTTACGAACCAAGACAATCACTCTCTCTCTTCCACAAGCTTTTCTTTGCTTTTTCTCTTTTTCTTTTTGCCAAAATCACATTATTATCTTTTTATTAATTTTTTTGCAATATCTTCTTTTTTCCATTTATTTTATTTTTATTATTAAATATGAGTTTTTTTCATTCAAATCTCTAACACATAATTTCAATTGGGCTTATGAAATCGTCAATTTAATCAAAATTTTATCCAATTCGATAATCTAAAAAGGTCTTATACACAAAATTTAAATTGAGTTTATGAAAATCATCGGTTTAATCAGGATTTTATCCAATTTTTATTATTAAATATGAGTTTTATATTCGAATCTCTAACACATAATTTCAAATTGGTTTGTGAAAACCGTTGGTTTTATTAGATTTTTACCCAATCAGTAACCTAAAATGGTATTATGCACATAATTTCAATTGGATTTATAAAAAACGTCAGTTTAGTTAGGAATTTACCCAATTCGTTAACCTAAAATAGTCTTATACACAGAATTTCAATTGGGTTTGTGAAAACCATCAGTTTAATCAGGATTTTACCCAATCAGTAACCTTAAAATGATATTATGCACATAATTTCAATTGGATTTGTGAAAATCGTCGGTTTAATCAGGATTTTACCCAATTCGATAACATAAAAGTCTTATACACAGAATTTTCAATTGGATTTGTGAAAACATTCGGTTTAATCAGGATTTTATCCAATTCGGTAACCTAAAATGGTCCTATACACAAAATTTAAAGCTTTTGCTCAATAATGTAGAGATGAGTTGGTTTGAGAAAAAGTCTTTAACAAACACATAAACCTATACAAATTTTAACAAATTAATACTTCTATCATCTGAAAACAAGTTTCACATAGTTTTACCAATTTTACAAAGTTTTGCTAGTTTTACTAGTTTTACATAGTTTTACGAGTTTTATTAGTTTCACTAGCTTTACTAGTACTAATTTTCAACCATCTCAATAGTTCTTCCTATGTATCCAATCATGTCGATGTGTTCTTTCATCTTCGTCATCTCCTTCTTCTTCGGTTTCTCCACGTATGAATTCATGACGTGGAAATAGAAGTGAAAGGAGAGAGAAATGGGGAGAGAGAGAGAGAAATTGAAAGAAATTAAAAGAAATGATGTGTGGATGAGAATGATGAAAGAGATAGAATCTAAAAAAACATGTATAAAAAGTAAAAAAATGAAAAATGTGTTTTTTTTTGTTTTGGCGCAAAAAATAATTCATTTTCCCGCCAAAAATTGTTCTTAGTTATACAGAAGATAGTAGTTTTACAAAAATTCCATATAGTTCTACTTTTGGTGTTTTACATTTTATTTAGTATTACATATCCTTTAAATTTGTTTTAGTAGTTTTACTTTTACTTTTAGTGTTTTAACATGTAAGATTGATTGTTTTATGCAATAATATGTTTGAAAACAAGATTTCTTTGACTTTTCCTTTCTAAATTGGTCTTCACTAACAAATTGTTTTTGAAAATACAAGATAATGTATGAGAAAACTAATTTTTGTAACATATATTATATTAACACAAAATTTCAATTGGATTTGTGAAAACCGTCGGTTTAATCAGGATTTTACTCAATTCGGTAATCTAAAATACTAGTTTTACGAAAATTGTTCTTAGTTATACATAAAATACTAGTTTTACGAAAATTTTACATAGTTCTANTTACGAAAATTTCACATAGTTCTACTTTTGGTGTTTTTCAATTTATTTAGTATTACACATCCTTTAAATTTATTTTAGTAGTTTTACTTTTACTTTTAGTGCTTTAACTTGTGAGGCTGATTATTTTATGCAATAATATGTTTGAATTCAAGATTTTCTTGATTTTTCCTTTCTAAATTGGTCTTCACTAACAAATTGTTCTTGAAAATACAAGGTATTATATTGGAGAAAACTCATTTTTGTAACATATGTTATATTAACTAGGAATTATGATTTGGAGTTGATTTTAGAAAAATGGGACACTTTTAACTTGGATTTGTCCAAATAGGATTTTCAGCAATTTTGGCTTTTTTGACATCTCATACCCCTACAAAATGAAAAAAATAGTAATTTAAATTTAATTTTTTTTAAAAAATAGGTAAACTATTAAAAACATAAGTAAGACTACTTATGTATTTTTTTCATAAAAAATAAATAGGTAAATAATATTTTATTTAATATACTAGCTAAGCGTAGAATACTTATTCTGGCCATCTACTTAGTTTAGAAATTGTATTCTAAGTGTTGTACAGTGATCTACCTTAGGTATATAACGTAAACAAAAGTTTCCTCTATTTCTAATTTCGGTAGAATACGTTTGATGGTATTCTAGCCATATGTCTTTGGTCTACCTAACGCTAGAATATATATTCGGCTGATTACTCTTTGATCTACCTAACGCTGGAATACGTATTCAGGCTATTACCCAATGTGACGCGTTACGCAGATTGTCTTTTCTATCCACTATACATTGTTCTACCCAATGTAGAAAACGTATTAGACCTAAATAACGNATCTAAATAACGAAAAAAAGGAAATTTTCATGTTGTAATAATTTTGTTTCCTAAATCTATCTTAAATATACCTAAATCTAAGAATATCTTTAATAAACCTAATATACACGAATATGTCGTTTGCGTTTTACTGTGATCTTCGAAGTTTTTGATTTCTTTGGATAAAGAGTGGAGTCTTGAGCTGCATAATTTTTTGGTTTACCTTTCTGGTTTTTGATTTTTGATATGGTTGTCTTGTTGTATAGCA
>OVAN01014489.1:0-12004 GCA_900406275.1 Anastatica hierochuntica | reverse complement strand
GATGCTTCTATCATTAATAAAGATATCCTTCTCATTAGTTTCACAACATATTTATTTTAAAATCTTAAATTTTTTTAGTTTATATAAATTATTTTTAAATACTTTATCTTTATAACTATATTTTTTTAATATCTTCACGATTTTTTTATTCGTGAAGGAATAATTAGTCAATTTTAGTATATAGCATCTAGTGGGAGGAAACCTTCTAAATGGAAAAGAAGGTTATGGTCTGGTTCTCGTGAAATCTCATTGAACCGGTTTAGTTTCAACTTTCTTCAAGGCCAATTTCGTTTTCTTATAGAGAGACAGAGCTTGAAGACGACGGAGAATCAGCGAAGAGGAGGAGGTGATCAAGATGATGTCCGGTGGAAACTACACGACCATTGATAGTCAGAAAGTCTCTGGATCTGTACCTGTAAGTTCATCCATTGATGCTTTCTCGATCTCAATTGTTGAGTATCTATGTGTGTGGTTGTTCATACATTGATTCTTTCGATCTGATCTAGTTTGTTTTCGTTGTTGTTTGGGTCGATTCGTAGTCTGTTCCAGATCCAGGTCATACGACAGTCAAATTCGCAGGTAAACATTGTCTTAATCTCTGAAATTTCTGGGTTTTTCTGAGGTGAATTTGATCGAGAGTGTTTTAGGAAAGAACGAATTTTTCGCACCTGCGTACACTCAAGCTACTAATGATCATATGAATAGAGTGCAAAGTTTTGATTTTGAGAGATGGTTATGTTCATGTTAGGCTCTGATTGAGTGATGCATTTGTTTTTGCAGAATCAAATTTACTCTATACTACAAGGGTTCGTGTTAATAGAGCTTAAAGTTTTGATTTTTTGGCATGGATATGTTCATGTTAGGCTCTGATTGAGAGAGGCATTTGTTTTGTGGAATCAAATCTACATTAAACTACTAATGTTCATGTTAATAGAGCGTAAAGTTTTGATTTTTCCACATGGTTATGTTCATGTTAGGCTCTGATTTAGTGATGCAATTGTTTTGCAGAATCTAATCTACACTAAGCTACTTATGTTCATGTTAACAGAGCGTAAAGTTCTGATTTTGAGACATGGTTATGTTCATGTTAAGCTCTGATTGAGGGATGCATTTGTATTGCAGAATCAAATCTACACTATACTACTAGAGTTCATGTTAATGGAGCGTAAAGTTTTGATTTTGATATGGTTATATTCATGTTAGATTCTGACGGTGGATGCATTGTTTTGCTGAATCAAATCGACACTATACTACTAATGTTCATTTAACTAGAGCATAAAGTTTTGATTTTTGACTTGGTTTATGTTCATGCTAGGCTCTGATTGAGGATCATCTGTTTTGCAGAATCAAATCTACAAACCTTTCCTCCATCTGCGACTCAGGGCAAGATCTCTGGTGGTAGTAATCCCCCTCGAGATGCTGACGGTAGGATTCTCTAGAAGCTTTTTATTTGTATTAGTAAAGGTTTTCCTGAATGTTGATTTAGTCGATTGAGGAATTTACGTCGTGGGAACGTTTTCATCTTGATTAGCCCGTGCTGTGACAATCTGATTGCTTATAGTTATAGTACAAATTTTGAACCTTCGAGCAGATACATTTTCGGGGCATGGTAACGGTAGTACAGACGAACCTCAGTCGGGTGGCTGGCTCCATAAATTCACTGTCGGTGCTTACAAACCATTCTTCGATGTCGACACTTCGGATGTCGTAGAAAGACTCAAAGAATCACTCTTCCCATTCCGTGGAACATTTACAGAGAAGACAGCTGATAAGCCCGACTTGTAAGAGCCGTGTCTTTTCTTATATTTCCCCGAGACTTACTCCAACGTGCAACTTGAAAGCGAGATTGACTGTATTTTCAGGTACGGTCCATTCTGGATATGCACAACGTTAATATTCGTGGCAGCATCAATCGGCACATTTGTCACATACATAGCACACAAATGGAAGAAACAAGAATGGAACTACGATATTAATCTGGTGACTTGGTCCGCAGGAGTGTTCTATGGATACGTCACGATTGTTCCTCTAGCGTTATACGTTGTTCTCAAATACTTCTCTGCACCTTCAGGCTTAGTCCAACTCTTCTGTCTCTACGGCTATTCGTTGTTCATCTTTATCCCAGCATTGGTACTAAACCTCTCCTTCTATCTCATATCGAAAACATTTGACAGATTGAGAGCTAACACATTGTTACTCTGTTTTTTGACTCTGCAGTGCCTCTCGGTCGTGCCAGTGGAGATCTTCAGATGGGTTATAGCGGGTGTAGCCGGGTTTATGTCAGCCACATTTGTGGCATTGAACCTGAAAGCGCATATAAACTCCGTGGGAGAAAGATCGATCTTGATTATCTCGACCATCTTTCTTCTGCAGCTCGGGCTTGCGGTTGTGCTGAAGCTCTATCTGTTTACTGTCACAGTATGATTCATACAAAGGTTTTAAGATCTTTGTTCATAACAAAAATTAAAGTAATGTTTGTTTACTAATACAATCTGTGAATCTATAAACACTAGACTCCTCAGATTTATCCAATTTTTTTTGTATTGTTTGAAAACTCAAAAAAAAACTACAGGATTCGTTTATACTTTACTATGATTTTACTTGTAGAAAGATTTGGTGTAATAGTAACAAATCATTTTGTTGGTTCAAACTGATTTTATTATGGGTGAATTAGTGTAATAACCATAGCAAAATCATTAACTAAACAGGACAATACACATTAATCCTTAACTACAGTTGGAAATATATTAATCAGACACGTATCAGATATAATAATTTGACGATGTATCGAGTTCACTTACATGCAAGTGTTTGTCTATATTTCTAATGAGATTAATGGTTATCCCAAACAAGGTGATGTTCACTACGTGTCCTCCTCCACCGTTTAAGTAACTTCTCCATGTCATTCAATCTAAGATGCAACGTGGCACATCATTCAAAATGCTTCATGGCTTCGACTCTTAGCTTATATGTTTCTCTTCATCTTGAGGCAACAAAACACACAAAAACACTTTCCCGGAAAATTTCAAGTGTTAAGAGAAACGAGAAACGGAGAAAAATGGCGAGTGGGTTTCGGCCGCAGAAGCAAGAGACGCAACCAGGGATACAACATGTTATGGATCCAACTCCTCAATTCTCTAGTCCTCACTACAAACCATCCAATAAACTTTACGTAAGCTTTCATTGTTTTAGTTAGTCTTTTGTGTCTATGCATGTTTACATAAATGTGTTTAAGTTTAAAACTTTGTTTTGTGTTTTAGTCAATGTTTTTAAAATTATATAAACAAACGCTATACCAAAAACACAAATATAAAAACTTATGTTTTCCATAGGGGAAGCTTAAATTTTCTCAATTTAGTTATGGGCATGTGTAACTAGAGGTAGACATTTGGTTCTTCGGGTCGGATTCGGTCGGTTCCGTCCGGTTTTAGGTAGTTCGGTACCACCTATTTAGAAACCGTTTAGGAACCGATTGAGTGTACGTTCGGTTTTGGTTCGTATCCAGATCGGTAAGATCGGTTTTAGAAACTTTTAAAAGGAACTGAATTGAACTCAAACCCAAAATCTAGAAAAAAAACCCGAAAAAATTCGAATTACCTAAATAAAACCGAATTATCTGAAAGAAATATAATAATATAATAAAATATGAATATACGTGTATATATGTATGTCGAGTATTCGGATATCCGTTCGGTTTCGATTCGGTTCCGATACGGATCGGGTCGGTTCTATGTTATACGATTCGGGTTTGGTTCGGATTCGGGACGGTTGGATTCCATGTTGATTCATAATACTTGCAAAAATTCTGGCTTAAAAGGAGTTGTTAGTTAATGTGAAGTTTCATGGGATTCAAACTTAAAATTTATTGGCAATGACTATATTAGTCTATGTTATTTATATATTACTTAGGTTCCATCATATTTTCGTTGTGAGATATTTTTCATGGTTAACAATTGTACGCTTATATGACAAGGTACTTTTAAAATTTCCTATAGGGAAAAGTGGCGCTTGTGACCGGAGGAGACTCAGGGATAGGTCGAGCAGTGTGTCACTGCTACGCGCTCGAAGGAGCAAGTGTAGCTTTCACATACGTGAAAGGTCGAGAGGACAAAGACGCAAACGAAACACTCCGTTTGCTTCACCAGGCTAAGACAAAGGAAGCTAAAGATCCCATCATGATCGCTACTGACTTAGGATTCGAAGAGAATTGCAAAAGGGTAGTTGAGGAAGTCGTGAACGCCTTCGGACACATCGATGTGCTTGTGAATACCGCAGCTGAGCAACACGAAGTGTCTATTGAAGAGATCGATGAGGCGAGACTTGAGAGAGTGTTTCGTACAAACATCTTCTCGCAGTTCTTCTTAACCAAGTGAGTTAAAAAAAGAAGTTGACATAAGAGTTCAAAATGTTATAGTATGTTTATCTTAAATGTAACGCGAGGTATATTTTTTTTTAAGGTATGCTTTGAAGCACATGAAAGAAGGAAGTAGTATCATCAATACGACGTCGGTTGTTGCATACTCAGGAAGCTCTAGTTTGCTAGAGTATGCTTCTACTAAAGGAGCTATAGTTTCATTCACGCGTGCATTAGCTCTTCAGCTTGCACCGAAGGGTATACGTGTTAACGGTGTCGCTCCTGGTCCGGTTTGGACTCCTTTAATAACCGCGTCTTTCTCTGAAGAAGCCATCAAGAAGTTTGGTTCCGAAACACCGATGAAAAGAGCTGCTCAGCCTGTGGAAGTTGCTCCTTCTTACGTCTTCTTGGCTTGTAACCAATGTTCTTCTTACTACACCGGCCAAATCCTCCATCCTAACGGTATATATTTCGCGCTATTTTCTCTTTTTCGACTTCTATATATGATCGGTTTTGTAACGAAAAACGCATTCTTTTTCGCAGGAGGTCTTATCGTGAACGCTTAAGCTCTGTTCTAAAGGTGTGTTGTTATGTATCTATCAAATAATGTTGTACAATGTTTTACTTTGTGGGTTTGTTGTTGTATGCATACTGAATGAATAATGTAAAAAAGAACTATCTTAAACCGAGTAAAAGAAACGACTGAATCTTTTGTCGTGAAAACGAAATTCGAAAACTCGATGTTTGATGGTTTCTCTCATCTGTATGCATTCGGCAAAGTGTAACCAGGGATGACAATCTTGTTAGCAGACATCTTGCCAGTTTTGGGCATTACATGCCAATGTAATGTCAAGTTATACTCTTTTCCGCGAAGATTATGTCACTGTAAAGATCTCAAGATGAGGCATGATTCAATTCAACCACGGAAGATTTTTAATACGTTTGTTTAGCTATATATAATACCTGATCGATGAAATGATATTTGTTTGAGATTTGAGTCCGGAACTTGACATGTTCGTTTTATATTTTCAATGCAAATGTTTATTAAATTTTTTAGTTTTAGCTCTGTTCCTTTAACTTATTTAATAGATAAATCAAATAAAATAACTTATTTTTAATAAGTGTAAAAAGAACACTTACTCATTTTTTTAATAACGGTGAAAGAATTTTAAACAACATCTGATAGATAACGGAGAGAATATTTGGTATAGCAAAAAAGAAAAACCAAGTTTTTAAAGGTTTTTATCCACTTTTTTTTCCCTTCAAAACATCATAATCAACTATAAATCTCACTGTTTTGGTACTTTATGGAGTCAAATATAATATGGTGAGCTCATAATCTTAGTGGCACACTATAGACAAGTTGATTTTCATAAGTGATAATGCTATTATACCTACTATGGAGGTGGCTGCAAAACCTTTAAACCCAAAATATAATAAGAAGCTAAAGTGCATATGTTACTTTGCAAATATCCTTTTTCGAAAATGAGATATTATAAACAACATTCCACTAACAAAATTAAAGCACATTTTGTCTTCAAATCCTTGGCATAAACAAAAAAAAAGAGATAGCCCCAAAAGAAACTAAGACAAACATTCATTATCCTTTTGCTAATTACTATTACAATGATCACATAATACTACAACCAGCTGGATTCTCATCGCTAAACATCTCAGTATAAGAATCCGAGTGTGGTGCCGGCATAGGAGGAGGAGGATGAGCGTAGTTCACTGCCGGATAAGGCCTAGCATACATCATTGGATGGTACATGTCGCCGCCGTGACCACCACCATAGCCTCCATGAGCTGCAGCTTGTTGTTGTTGGTTCATCATCATTTGCATATATTGTTGTTGTTGGTTCATTTGAGGCGGTGGCGGATAATATCCTCCATTACCGTTCATCGGCAAACCTTGAACCGCGGGGTATGACCTGCCTTGGTGACCCATTGGACCCATGTGACCGCCTTGACCCATCATACCCATCGGACCGCTTTGACCCATCATTCCCATCGGACCGCCGACTTGACCCATTGGGCCACCAATCCCCTTAGCATTATGATTATGATTGCCTTTGTTACCTCCTCCTTTGTTGTGCTTCATGAACTCATCAATGTCATGGCCCCCATGACCACCTCCTTTTGACCCACCACCTCCTTTCTTAGGCCCATTGTCATAATGATGAAGTCCTTCACCTCCTCCTCCTCCACCACCACTACCTTTTACCTTATTACCCCCACCGCCTTCTTTCTTAGCTCCTCCCTTCTTCTCATCTTTTTTTCCACTTTTACCCTTTTTGAGAAACCCTAGTAGACCACCACCACCACCACTTTTGGAATCTGTTTTTCCATTTTTGCCCCCACCTCCTTTATTTCCTTTCCCTTCTTTCTTACCCTTCTCTCCACCTTTTTTACCATCTTTTCCCATTTTACCCTCACTCATCCCCTTCATTTGCACCGGAATCTCAAACCCACCACCTCCTCCTCCTCCACCGCCGCCTTTCTTTCCCGGTCCACCGCCACCACCGCCTTTGAACCCATTCATCATCATCATCATTTCATTAGCTCCCTTAGGTCCTCCACCACCATGATGACCCATGGGAGGCATTTTGTTAGGCATCATCATCTTATTAGGAGGCATCATGTGGTTTCCTCCTCCATGACCATGTCCTCCTCCTCCTCCTCTCATCTCATCATCATAATCACCTTCATCAACATCAAACTCATCATCATCATAATCATCCTCACTAAAATCCTCATCATCATAATCATCATCACTAAACTCATCATCATTATCATCAGCAAACTTAACAGATTTCTTCTGATCCTTAGCTGCCACAGGCGGCATCATCTTCATCTCCTTCCCACCATGACCACCACCACCACCACCATGACCACCACCAGCTCTCATCATCATCATCTGCTGAATCTGCTGAGGAGTCAACATTGGCTGACCATGACCATGAGGTCCATGACCATGACTCTGACCACCACCACCGCCACCGCCACCACCTTTACCCTTCACTTGACCACTCTCTTTTCCACCTTTAGCCTTACCGTTCCCATTCATGTTGAAGTTACCAAATTGCCCATTCAGATTAGCAAAACCCTTTCCTCCTCCTCCTCCGCCGCCTCCACCGCCTAAAATCTCGGCATGTTTGCCTGATTTGCTGAGTTTCTTAACAAGAATAGATGGGTCAACGTTTCCTGTAACAGTGACTCTCCCCTGTTCTACATCTGCTTTAACAGAGTACACCCCTGAAAACCCACAAAATCAAAAGACTACATCAGATCCTTCTTCAAGAATTTCACAAAGCAGACAAGAACCCATTTGAAAAATCTCATCTCCATTGTTAAAGTCATGAACTTTCTTTTATGTCAGACCAATTTGACTATAATTTTTAGTAGATTAACATCAAAAGGAGAAAACCCATATGATAAATCTCAAAACTTTGGACTCTGTAGTTACAGAACATCATAAATTTTAGAACTTTGTGTGTTAATTAACATTAGCTTCATCAAATTAACAGTTTAAAAGACCAAACAAAGCCAAAAGGAGTAAGGAAGAAAAGATATGAAGAAGAAGAGGAAAGAAACAAAGAGCACACACACACCTTCGATTTTCTGCAACTGTTTCTTCACTTTATGTTTACAACCTTCACAGTGAACATTCACTTTCAGAACACAAGTCTGCAAAAAAAAACCCAAATCCCAGTAAAGAATTAGCACACACATACAAAGCTTGAAGACAGAGAGAGAGAGAGGAAGAAACGTATACCTGAAGCTTCATAACATCTTGTTTATTCATAACTTATCTATAGATTTGTAGATTCTCACAGACAAACACTCTGTGTAAGTAGATAGACAGATAAAGAGAGAGAAAGAGACAGAGAGAGTTTCTATCTCAAACTCTTTGTAGTTCTTCTTCTTCTTCTTCTCCTTTGTGAAAAGAGAGAGGTTCTTGATAAGAGAAGAAGAAGAATGGTGTTTTGTGTAATAAAGGCGGTTGTTGTTGTTGTTTAAAGGAGAGAGAGAGAGAGAGAGAGAGAGAGAGAGAGAGAGTAAAAACACACTCAAAACTTGTGTTTTGTTTTTATCTCTCTGTTTCAGGTTTCTTAAGAGAGAGAGAGAGACGGTGGCACAAGAAGCAAGAAGTAATGTAATAATATCTTTTTTAAAAATGTTACTATTGCGTTTAAATTTTTAAAAATTATAAAGTTGTGTTTTATAAAAATTATGGTACAAGATTGAAGGAAAGAAGAAGCTTTTAAAGACAAGCTTCTTTCACTTTTGGCAGAATTTTTTTTAAGTACAGCCTCACTTCATCTTTGTACTTAGTTGTATTAATCTTATTGAATACGATTTAATTAAGGAATATTTAAGGTTAACTACAACACTTAGTTGTAATTAAATTTGTTTTTTTCCTCCATAATTTTGTATATCTAATTTGTGTGGTTTAGCTATAAACCGATTTTAATAAGCTTTTAATTATTTAAGTTTTGATTATTTTTTTTGATAACTTAGTCCTCACTGAGGTGAATCCATACTAGCCGGTAGAGATTCTAGGGATCCCAACGGTCCACGCTATTTTGTCGGTACATGGAACTCGCGGTTCTAGAGACACAACCAAATTGTCGTTCTCGGGCGTTGAAAACCGCATGTGAAATCCTAATGATCGAGATTCGTACTCAGGTAGCGAAACTAACAGCCGTTAACCCATTACCACCAAAACTAAAAACCCCGGTTGGTTTTGTCAAGTTTGTTATCATGTAGTGGTTTTAGCTACTATTTGATATATCTAATATACATTCTCAATGTTAAAAAAACAAAACAAAACAAAACGTGTTAATGTAATTTTCCAAATATTCAACTAATGCTAACGAGTTTTAGACTTTAAATTTTATCTACAATAATTTTATAATATGATAGTGATATTAACATGGAAATTTCAGGATCATCATAATAATGAGATTGAGATCAATGATTTTAATGATCGTTGACGAGAAGGTTTAGGATCCAATCGCAAGCAAAAGAAAAAGTCTTTGTCACCAAAATGAACTTGTTTAACCACATCACTCACGCAACACAATAGAACTATTGATTTTAAACATTAGTTTAATGATTCCTATAATGTTAAATTATGCGTTGTCCGGAACGTCGTGGTCTACTGGCAAGGACGGGTCGCTTCCTGGAGACAGGTCGCGTGTTCGATCCCCAACAGAAGGAACTACCTCATGATTTTTCTGGACACCCTGGGGAATTCATATGCGCCCCTAACGCCCCGGGAACGACGGTAGAAAACAAGACGTCGGTCCAAAAAAGGGTCTCTGTGGACACGGATCCCCTGCCCCTGCAGGCGAAAGGGTCGTGGATCCCTAGGACTCCCCTACCGACTAGTCTGGACTCTTTGTGAGGGCCACGACACCCGAGTTATCAAAAAAAAAAAAATTATGCGTTTAGATCTTACGTATATAATACTAAACTAGTTAAAAAACCAAAAAAGTTGGTATAACTCAACTAGATAAAATAATTCCTTTCGTTAACAAACTAGTTAAAAATTGTGTAATTGGATTAAATTTACGAGTAGCATCAAACCATAATCTTTTTAACCCTCCATTCGAAATATTAAAAAAGAATACATAAACTTATTTGATTCTAAGATTTTTAAAAATAGAGACAAGATTAAACTAATTAAAACTTTAAAACCTTACACCCTTATTTGTTTAAATGTGAAAGCTTCTTTACTCCAATAGTTTACTAAAATGTTAATTAATACTTTTACAATAAAAAGATATGAAAATGATAACCACATTGTGATTTGTACTATTGGTCTAGATTAGACACCAATTTTTCTGTAATGCAAAATTATTAGCTCCACATGTGGTCACGCAGATATGTGTCTATTGCTTACGGTTCATTTGAATACCCGAGAAATGATCAATTTGCGGGCTACATCTCCCACCCAGAGATTAGGTCTAGTTCTTTAATAGACTCCAAAAAAATAATTTATGTATTAATGGAGATATGTTTACAAAAAAAATTTAACAGAGTACAAATAGAACACGTTTGTCTTGGTAATGTGATGTAGCGAATTTTTTTGACAATTTGTAGTTCATACGGTCAAGAGAAAAACATCGACCATACTTGTTAAATTTATAGTTCAAATAAAATATTCATATACTTTAAATAGTTATCAATAATGTACTAATATAAGGAAAAAGAGGAACAATAATGTTATATTGAGTTTTAATGGGTCATGAGACAGGTAGGTCGCTTCCACTATTTTGCTGTGGATAGAGTATTTTTGGGCCACCTTTCAACTACCAATTAGTCCAAAATAATTAATTATTAATGAACTATTTAATCATCTAGTTGAAATACTTTGAGGTTATTTTTAGCTATAAGTGAAAATCAAATTAATTGCTAATGCATGTGACGCATGTGAACCACTTCACTAAGATAGTATCATAATCGTAAACGAAACAAATCCATAATAGTTTTGTACACAACACGAAGAAGACAAGCAAAAAGCTTATTAGTATAGTTGCTTGTGATTGTTATTTTAAATTCACATCGTGCATCTTTAATCTCGCATCACTTTGACTTTAACTCTGATTAATTAATGTAAAATAATCGCCACACACTAAGTGTAGAAGATATACACGTGTAGAAGATGAAACATTTATCGCGATTTTTAATATGTTTTGTGACCCAATGGTAAAGACGGACTGCTTCCTGAAAACAGGTTGCGAGAATCCTGTCGAAAGAAACTACCTCACGATGTCTTTACTCACCCGCACGCATATGAGTCCTTGTTTTCGACCCATTTGAATATTCAGTGAAGAAGTCTATCCGTGGACTGGCCTCACACCCAGAGGTTAGATTTAGTTCGTCATCGACCGGAATTTAACCATTTTCTTTATGAAAAAATACATATATTGACTGGCTTTCAAATCAAAAAAAATTATATTTAAAATTCGGTTTTAATACCGTAAAAATGTATAGCTCTACAAATTTTATGGTCTCCCGTAAGATATAAATTAATAGGAAAAATATGAGAAGTGAGCCAAAGCAACCGATTTTAAAAAAGTTTTAAAATAGTTCATAGTTCGAACATAACTAACGTTTAGATGTAGTTTACATACTATACGGAACTATAACTAAACACACTACGGCTCTATCGATGGGAGAGTTACTACATCTCAGGTCGGTCCATGCAGCCTCACAAGTCAAATTAAAACACTAAAGAGAAAGCTGAAAAACAGATAAAATAAAATATGAAATAGAAATAGAATTGTTTAAATTAAAGAGATTTTGAGCAATCATTTTTTGAGATTCTTTTTCTAGTCTAAATTATTAACTTAACTTTTTGTAGGTATTTTCGAACATTTTTGTCGACTTAATTTTACTTTGTCATTTTCGTTATTTATGCAGGATCCCGATTTTATAAAAATTAGTGATGTGTGAAGAGAGTTTAAAAAAATTGATTTGATAACACATGTCATCAAAGTACATTTATCTTTTCAAAGACAATATTCTCGGATGTAGGTTAAGATGAATATGTAAGTTCAGAAAGATAGCGTCGGCACACATAAAAAATGAGCGGAATGTTACAATTTTCTTCACTTATTTGCAAGTTTGTTAAATATATAT